>WAAG01048443.1:0-10295 GCA_013390105.1 Tichodroma muraria | reverse complement strand
TTGCACAAATCGTATTTCCTCCCAAAGATTATAAGACAACGTGCCCTAAGGAAAATCTGCTGGAGCAGACACAAGGACAGAAGGAGCTCTGCTCTCAGGGCAGCAGGAGCAAACAGAGCAGTCTGAAGGATCACCTCCAGCACCTACGGACCAGGAAGAGGTCCCAGGCGGGATCAACACTTGTGTAGTGGTCTCCTGTAAGATTAAGAATTCCTCATCCTATCATTTAACTACTAAAAACCTATCTCATATTTTCCTTTTCTTTATAAAAGCTTGAACTGGCAGAACCAATATTAAGAAAAATGACTTAACACTCCATAAAGTTCAACAAGAATTTTAGTCAGATGTTCAGCAAAGATTACAGATCCATAGTACTACTGATATACCATTTATTTGGCTCCCAAAAAGAATGAGTTAACTACACAATCTGCTGTCTTTTGTCTTAGTCCACTTGCTTTTATATTCAGGCTCTGCCTGTTACTACTTTGAACATACATTTGTGCAATTGGCTGTAATGATTAAGAATATTACAGAGAGAGCCAACCCACAATACAGTAAATGTGAAAATGGCAAGATTTTAAATTTAAATTCCAAGTGTCCAGCAACTAAGCAGGGCAAGCTGAAAAGAGTGGGAGTTGCTATAGCATTGGCCATGAGTCAACTTTTATATGCTGATTACCTACTGTAACTACCAGTAATTCTGATGGTGTTTGGCAAACTTTATTTTACTCACAAATACTTGCATAAAAGCAAAATAAGGCTTTTTAAATAGCCTCAAATCAGTTGCAAGAATAAAACCCAGCTGTATTTACTGTCCTCCTAAAAAGGCCCTGCTGCTGCTGTACCAAAATTTGTGGTGCTCCATAACTACTGAAATTGTGATACAAGATCACATTCACTTTTACCTTACCCTAAGCAATACTATTTTCTACAACTGTAAAGGAAGCATGCTATTATATGCTATGCACTATCATATTATAATCTATTTAAAAGAACTGGCACAGCTACAATAAAATCATCCTTTTTTGAAGCTAGTTCTTTGTAAATTACCCAAATGCTAGCAGTTGAGGAGAGCCTTTGGTTTCTTTTCTCGTTGGCACTGCAAACCCCCTCTTGCTCAAGACACACATATCCCTCAACTTCTGTCAAAAGCAAGAACAAATTTCCTAACCAAAACTGAAAAGTCCTTGGCTTTTCAAATGACTATAAATTGCATGGCTAAGTGCATATGGCCACAGGGCTGTCACAGTTACTTTTCCTGACAATTCATCATAGCATACTAATTCTGTAATATCATTACTGTGTCTCTTCTCACTGTACTGATCCAGCCAGTTAATTTAATCAACTAATAATAGATTCAGAAATGGATGCAAAGGGCCCTAGCACTTCAAATTATATTACTAGAGATACACAGCAGTGAAAACAATGTATTCTATACTTGCCATTAAATATAACCCCAGTAAGCTATATTCTCTTAGTCTGTAGGAGATTTTTCTTTAAAAGGGAAAGAAAAAATATTTGTACAGATTTAGAAAAGGTTCTTTCAACAAGATTATAAAAGCAGTTTATTTCACACTAAGCATAACTTAAAATTACATTCCACTAATTTGAAGAAAAAAAATATAACTAACAACTTAATCAATTATCATAATTACAGGTGAGTTTCAAGGTAAAAAAACACTGCAAGAAAGAAATACCCATCTGCAATGGAAGCTAAAGATGTGTGATTAACTGCAAAGTGAGCCATTCAAAAATGGACAATTAATTTTACTAAATTTTAATCTTCTCTGAAAATGTCAATGATGATTAAAACATTATTCTCCAACACCTCAGACCATTTTGCATGCCATGAAGACCAATACTTCAACTTTGCAGGGTAAAAAAAGTAACGCAAAAGGTAAGCAAGACTAGAACACGACTGCATCCAAGTTGTCTTCTAAAACATTCACAATCAACGTAGCACCCTGTGAATGTTTTGAATGTGCAGCACAGACTCGGAGCTGGTATCTGCTCACTTCAGCTACGAAATGCACACACCCCAAAGGGCACAACCTGCCAGAGGCCACAGACTGAGCGTGGCAGTAGGCACAGTTCCTACAAGGAATCCAAAACACACAAATGTGGGGGTGTGCGTACAGCTGGAGCTAACAGACCTGTATGTCCTAAATACTTGAAGTCCTTCAAGACCAAGGTGTTTTTGCTGTCCTGTTGTCACAGGCTGATGAGCAGCACTCTCTCACACGAGGCACCAAGGGCAGAACTCACTGTGCAGCTCCTGGCTGTTCCCACTCCCAGCACAGCCCAGGGACAACACTCACCTGAAGCTTCTGGCTGAGCTGCTTCAAGTCCCCTTGGCATATTGGAGCATTAGAAAGGACAAGGATGCCACTCTGGATATAGTGCGTTGTGAGGAAATCATGCTCAAAAGACACAATTTCTACCCCCACACAGAATTTTCTACTTAAGACTAAATCTAGAGGAAATGCCAAAGTCAATTCAATTTATGTTTTGGGGACCTTAGACTAAAGTCAATGAAACTCTTCACCTGCTGAGGCAGTTTGTGTGTTGGAGCCTAAAATATGGCAAAAAGTGTGTTTCCTGGTGTAAATAGAGTTAATTTTGGCAAAACTCAGTGAGGAAGGGTGATGGAGATTTATAGACTTACTCTCTGGCCATGATTCAGGAAGGCAAATGTTTAACATTTTAAAGGAAATTAGAGGCCTCCAAAATGCAATTAATCCTCTGTACCTGCCAAAGTGGCCTCCCTGAAATGAGGGTGCCTGAATTCAGACTTATATTAAGTCCAGACTGTATACATATTTCTTAAAACACATTATGCAGAGCTCACCGTGTACCCTCCCTTTCAGGTGTCCAACGTCATTTGTTACTAAGAGTGATTCCAATTATGCCAGCCCAGTCTAAAAGCAAGGCATCTGCTTGAGTACCCTAATCTAACAAAACAAATAATTTTCCTTTCATCAATATACAACAGCTTTGTTCATTACTGGGAAACATTAGGTGGTGAAGTATTGAGTGCTATGCATTTTACACTTAAATCAATGTACTGTCTTGCAGTTATGCCACCTAATGTGTTTTTAAGCCATGCGCTACAGAAATCAATGTGGTTCTTATTTGATATTCAGTGTTAAGTTCAGCCTCATAAATTTAGAATTGCACTCTGTTATTTTGATGGTTATGTATTAACCATGTCCTGTAAGTTTTATGATTTTATATTCAGCCGTGCAGTAAATCATGTCAGTTATACACAAATGGCATGTGCTGAATTTACTTTTACTGTCTGTTCTAAAAGAGAAAGTAAAGGATGATTCATTTGACCTATTGGGGAAGAAAAATACAGTATATCAGATAAAATTCAGAAGGTGTATCAGTAGAAAAATTAGGCTCCATATAATTTAACTGAGTCTTTTCTGAGACAAACTGATTTGCAGCAGATAAATGTGTTTGACATACTTCATCTCACCAATATTTTACATGGGAACGGGCACACAAACAGTTGATCATTCTCTGGAACACATCTAGCAAGTGCTATTGTATAGAAATCTAATGCTACACTGAATTTTTTTTTTTAAGAAATGGATATGGATGTACAGAACAAAACTCAAGACCTTTCCCAGCAGCTTCTAAAAAGTTTTGATAATAGTAAAAAAAAAAGTCTTAATTTGTTGTTTTTTAAAGTATAAAAATAATTTTTTTCTTGCATAAGAAGTATAAGACACGAGAAAACAAGTGCTCTGCAATACATGCTTTTTTGAAGAGGAAATTTTGTTTTTATTTCTATTTGCAATTTAATGTCTTGCCATGGAACAAACAACGGGTCCCTAGATTGGGTGGATATATAAAGATAGTCCGCTCATTTCATTAAATATAGTGAGATAGTGCAATGCCCTTAGATAGAGAAGACTAGTGATGCACCAAAGTTTCTCTGCTGTCTTCCACTTTCTCAGGTCAAATCCTGAAACTAAACTCCTTTCATGTTCCAAGAGTTGCTAAAGACTGGAATAACCATTTAAAATCATGGTGTGTAGTACCGTAATTTTAATTTTTTTCTAAAGTCACAAAATTTTAAAACCTAAATGTTTAAGAATCGCAAGACAGACTGTGTGCTTCTCCTGACAGCAATTCAAGTAACATAAAATAATGTGACAGTATCTACAGTGTAGTCCAGAAAAAAAGAAGAAGAAAGCTTTCCTTTAAAAAAACTGGTGATTTATACACAGGGCATTCACATGGATTTCTGTCTGGTCAGACCTCAAGACTGCATTGCTAAATCAGAATAAAAAGATGTTAAATTATCTCCACCCACCGGGCTGGAGCGCCCTGACTCCAGGGAGGGAGGAGCTAATCTCTGCCCACAGTTTACCTTGTCTGAGCTTCTTGGTGCCAAGTGCTGCGCTTTGCAAAGGAAAACATTCAGAACACCTCATTCCACATATTTTCTTATAATTTTCTCTGCAGAAGGAAAGAAAAGCCTCTTCACTACCAGCACACCTATCTCAGCGTCAGCACCGCTGCCCAGAGCAGCCCTGCCCCGGGCAGTGCCCCTGCCCCGACCACAGGGTGCCACTTCAGGGCTTGGAGATTGGTCTACAATGTTCATTTATGCATCCACAGTTATTAAAACTCACTTCTACCACACACAGCAATGCATTATATCCATCTTTTCTAATCTTTGCTTCTCACTGGGAGAGCTCTGTGCTTTAAAATGTGCAAAGTCTTTTTTTTTCCCTCCTTCCTACCATGGGAAAAGATTTCCAGCAGCCATTAGCTACAGCCATTTTCACATCTCATTTTAACAAGCTATAAAAGCAGAACAACATGCCAATTACATGAAATAAATAAAAGGAGTGGGTACAAGATGGCTAAGAAAACCTCTTGCACTGCATATATTTGTTAGAGAGTGTATTAGGGTTTCACTAATGCATTTATAATCCTGCAGAACAGTCTGGCACATCTGCATCTTCAGTACAACAGAACGGCAAAGATGATAGAATCCTCAGAGAATTTCTATTTGAAATAATTTTAGATCTGTTTTATGTATACCAAGGAAGCTGCCAGTCAATCTGATCTTCAAACACGCTGAACTCCACAGAGGGAATTCTAGTAAACTGCAGACTGTTCACCTAAATGCATTTATTTCAGCAACAAGAAAACTAGTAGCTGTGCTTGGATAATAATATGTTGCACATTTGGAACTCTGTTAAATACCTTAATTGTGTAGCATAGAATAAGGCAGTTAATTTACACAAAAGGACATAGAGGTGAATTCTATGTCTACATCTTTGAATAAAATAAGTAAATTCACTGAACATATGGCTTATTAAATTTAATAGTTCCTCTCCAAGATGATTCTGATTGCCATGTTTTGAAAGATAGGATTTTAAAAAAAATTTCTTTTGGATATTTGCCGTTAAGCAGATATGCCATCTGTCTCTCCAAATGAAAAGAAACTCAAGACTTTGATTACTATTTTCCTAACCAAGATTTAGGGTAATGTACCTCTAGTACACTGATTAACTAGATCTGACATCACACCTTGGACCTGTTTATTATTCTTTTTCAAAGAACTACCCGCATACGTGCCCAAATGTACTACATGATGTGTGATGAGAGAAGCATAAGGAAGCACCATCACCTCTTGCATCACTTTGAAGCTCTGCTGGTGACACCATGTTATTCAAATAGGCATCTTGTATTTTCACTCAAGTTTTAAAGACACAGATGTCTAAAGCACAACATAACGCTCCAAACTGGACTTGGAATTTCTGTCAGAAAACGCTCACACTAAAAGAAGAGAAAATAAAAAAGGAAACCACTTGCAAATTTCATTGTAAAAATCTATTGGAAATAGGATGCTTGACTGAGCAGGTCACATGAATTCTGTATATCAAGGGAAAAAGTCTAGAGTCTGACAGCATGCCAAATTCTTGTAATTTGCATATTTTATATTTCAGATCCTCAGAAGCTCAGCTCATTTTTCCTGTCTACTTATTTTCTAGGGAAATCTTTTTCGCCAGTAGCCTTCAAGCCCACGCAAGCAGTAACTCACCTGTGTCTGAACAAAAACGATTCTTTCATTCCCACTGATAAACGTACAGATTGTGCATCTAGTTCCTAAGTCACCGAGTATCTGTTTCAAACCCGTGTGAGGCGGGAGAGCAGCCAGGAGCAGCAATCAATGGACTAATGACCCCTGATCAGCCCGATCAGCCACGGGGAGCAGTGGGACAACTCAGCATTGCTGCTGCAGGAACACTGCATGGCTCTGGCTCACAGGGGGAGCACCACCGCCCGCTGAAATCACAGGGACCCTCAGCTGGGACTCTGGGGCAGATTGTGCTCAGCACTTCAGAACAGAGCTGAACAAAAATAAACCAGATACACAGTGACAGGAATGGCAGACATCCACACAGAGGTAAAACCACACACACACAAAAAACCAAAACCAAAAACAAAACAAAAAAAACCAAAACAAACAAAAAAACCAAAACCAAAAACAAAAACCAACCAGAACATCAACCAGGTTTCGGCACCCAATTCCTATGTATATTACCAAAGTCCTATGATTTACTGCTACAACACTTGCCTGCTGTACCAATCACAGTATTAATCAAAGCACTTTTGAATGACGGCTGGACTCCGAACCCAGCCCTAGCTCCAAACACAGCCCTGGCCCCTAACCCAATCCTTCCTAACCCAGCCCTGGCCCCTAACCCAGCCCTCACTCCTAACCCAATCCTTCCTAACCCAGCCCTGGCCCCTAACCCAACCTGTGCCCCTCAAACAGCAAAAGCTCTGTGTGGCGCTGTCCCCTGTGCCCCTGGTCACCATCCCTGAGACACTCTTCTGGACACTACAGACAGAAATTGGATATATAAAGGTTGTAAAGATTCAACAAAAATGGTTTTTAAAACTGCATTTTAAGCTATTCTTTTTTCTTTTGTCCTGGGACAGCCCAGCCAAAGCGGAGGCTGCTGTTATCCCCCAGGCAGGTTGCCTGCCTTCTGCCAGAGGAGCTCTGGATAATACTGGCACAACGTGCCAACAGCACAGGAACACTTTTTCACACTTTAACTTTGCAAGAAGCACAAACAGAAATAAGGCTGAAGCATTTTGTAATGCAGTTCAATTAAGTATGTAAATAATATATGACCCTATATATGACTTGTGATACAGCTGGACAAACAGGACATAGGAAAACTTGTGAGAACCAAAATGTGACAGATAAAAGTTGCAAAACAAGCAGCAAAGGTGTCCAGAGAATCATGGTCAAAAGGAAGATGTGTTATGCTAGGAGGAGAGAAGATTCTTGCTTTTGGGGGAGTAGGACAAGAACTAGGAAAAAACGGAGTAAGAGTGAGGTCAAACAGGGAAAGCACAGCTCCTCACTGGTTCCAGCTCCCCACTGACAGCTGCAATGCTCAGAGTCACCTTAGAGAGTCACCTAGATCACCTTAGGTGTGATTCAAGCACCCGTTGTGAGGGCAGTTCAGGTGCTGCCTGTTAAAGTCCCATGTGAGAGCACACCTGGGTGACCAATAATCCTTAGGTAACGAAACTACCATGAGATATTTTTTCTTAGAAATGTTAGATTCAGATTATGAAGCAGAACTCAAGCACTTGTTCAACATACACGAATTTAGCTGTTTAAGCTAAGTCCATGTAAATTTAGCTATTTTAGCTATTGCTACAAAGGGCTGCTTGGCAAAGGCTCTGTATTAGCACCTCAGTAACAGCAGCTAAAACACTTTTACCTAATGGGATGGAGCTTTCACAGAAACTCTTGTACAAAATTATCACAATTCACTTACTGGACTTTATGTTTCAATTAGATAAGAAAGAGTCTATAAAAAAATATTGCCTCTGACATTTTAATGCCTCAGACTTCTGAAACTCTTTAAAAGATAAGTCAGTATTTTCAGACCATCAGGATACGGAACAAACCACTCAGGTTTGCAGCCATTTCCCAGACTGATGAATGCTTTATTGGGCACAAATAAATGGAGTATGGACTTCACTCTGGTACACTGAGCACTGCTAGAGATGTGCAGGCTTATTCCAGGCTCCAGACCTACAATCATCAGATTTTTGTAGCATTGCCATAAATTCACAGTTTCTATGCAGGCAAACCAGAACTTTCCTTCATTAATATCGATCAATCATAATAATGAAGTTGCTCTCTGATTATTTCCCAAAATCCTTTTTGAAATACCATTAGTATTGTTTCATTAAAGCTTACATGGACATGCAGAACCGAGATTTTAGTTTCCAATTCTTGAAGAATTCCTTTGAATGTTGAGATGTACTAAACTTGATTACAACCTATTGTGCTTGCAACACAAGCATCATAGCAGCTCACAGAGTCGTGGATTTCAGTCTTGCATAAATAAGTAAAATAGATCTTGAAAAATTAGATAGACTACAATAAAGACTACAAATTTAATTACAACGTATCTTTGTTTTGGGGGTATAGGCATGGTTATCTATGAATCTGATGTCAGAATCTCCCATACACTCTCCTTTCCTGCTGCTGGTTTTTCTTGCAGTTGATCTGTTACAACAGGTTTCACTACGTTTGTATCCTAATGCAAAAAAAATTAACTAATCAAATGATAAATGCATTCACAACTGCATTTGAGGCATGAATGAGTCATATACATGATCACATGTGAAATCTGAAATAGAAATTATCATAAGTGTGAGGTGTTTCGGTCCAGCGTTTCTTTTAGATACATATGTCTAGTTGCTCTGAAAATCTGTTGGGTTTTTATTAAATAGCTTTTTTTTTTTCACAGTTATAGAGTCAAGTCTGTTAGAATGCCTGTCAGAAATACACAACTTTGGTTCATACTGATGTATGTTAGCTGGCTACTTTCAGCTTTAGGCATGGGTTTGGATTTGTGCTGTGTAGAGGAATCACAGGAAGGCAGAACCAATTCCCCTGCTCAGCCCACAGTGCCCAGGAGGGCCTGAGAGGCACCAGAGGCTTCTGAACAGCCCCTGCACCACTCCTGATTGCTACATGTCACAACATCCCAGCACCTCTGCAAACACAATACAATATCTGATAAATAAGGGTTTTGAGCTCTTACCAATTTCTCTCATCAAGCTCACTCTGACACAGCTCAGATTTCTAACAAGTGCATATGTTACAGTTCTGTTGGTTTATAACCAGCTTCTGACAGTGCCTTTACATCTGTGTCTACACTAATTTCAAAGTCACTCTCTTCCTTCTCTTTATCCTTGTGCAAGTTTGTACATCTTTATAATACCTTCTGATTAATTTATCACATACTAAAGATTTTAAAAAATCATTATCTTTTTGATCTAAAAATCCTTATATTTCATCTTTAATATGTTCTTTTGAGAGGTTCTTTCTGGAGAACTTGCCACATATGTTCTACTCCTCTGAGACATAACAGCAAAACTCAAGAAATACTTCAAATCACATTTAAAATGGTTCGAAAAGATTTTGTTTGTAGGAAAAAAACCCCCACATTTCTTTCAAGCTAAGAAAAAAATGAGAGTATATTGCAGTACATATGGCACAAGAAGACTAACAAAAAGGAAATACATGAAACCAATATTTGAAAGAGTGTCAAAATTTATCACCACAGAAGCGATCTGAAGCATTTTTACCATTCCATTACTTCATGAACTAGACTCAAATAAGGAGGGACAAAAGTCAGGAAAAGAAAAATATCGATCTCTTCAGATCGTTTTTCTAGGATAATCATTATTTCTGTAAGATGATCTGTTCCTCCATTTGTTTTAAGCCATGCAAAGAATTCATCAGATGTAGAGAAAGAGAATAACCCTCACTTTGCACATTAATACTGTAATATTCTGCTTTATAAAGAGTGCTTTTAAGCCATCACGTGTCAGACAAAATTAGGAGATTATCTGGTACCACATTAATGTCTTAAGCTCAAGGCACTATGTTACATTAGAAAAAATGTAGGAAAGTGGAATAAATGATCTTTCAGACAAAGACAGGCAAATGCCATAATATTTTTACCAGGATTGAAAATGATGGGGGGAAAAAGATGGTGAAAAGTATCAGTTAAAATAAAATAAAAAAAAAAAAAGCTAAAAAACCCCCTTTAATATAAAATATCAGGGAACTGACGAAAGCCAGAAAAAGCATAGTGATGCCTGCTCTACCGCCTTTACTCTTCACCATGTAGAATTGTTTATCTTCATGATGCTGACTGTGAAGTCCTCAGAATTCTGTCCAAATCCTCCCCCTCAGCTCCAGCCTTCAAGCTGAAGCACTG
>WAAG01048441.1:0-19971 GCA_013390105.1 Tichodroma muraria | reverse complement strand
GAATCTAGCTGGGAATTGGTCAGTCAATATGGCTGTTAGGAGTATGGATGTTGTCTTAAAAGGGACTGTGATTTCTACAAAAAAATTGTTTTGATACCTTGTACCTTGCTGCTGCATTCATCTGTTGCCACGTGAATGGGGTTTGTATTAGAAAAAAATATAGCAGAAATGGACTTTGCCCTGGTGGTTTTTTTTTTTAGATCCAGGCAAAAACAGGGCTCTGGTCTCTCACTGTTACTGTAATACAAAGAAACATCAAAAAATATCAAAGGGTGTTTAGGACCCACTTTCTGCAATTGTGAGTGACTGAGCAAACATAGTGATATTTGAACTGTTTTATTTTTTTCATGAGAGTTTAAGATCATCTTACTAGATAAAAATCAAGTATAACAGAAATTTTCCTTTTGCTACCTTTATTTTTACTTTGTTCCATTGATCTTGGTTAGGTGACAAGGTGAAAAAAAGGCAAAGTATTAGAAAAGAGCCTCTGTTATCATCTTTGAGTAGGAGTGTCAGTAACAAACAGACCATTCTATAGTTTTCTTTGTTTTATCACATCAAACACCCAGGGCTGAATTGTGTGAGCAGTTCACATCAATTCAATGCCAAATACTAATAACAGAAAAAATGGTGTCTGAAGGGTTTCAGTAATGCAGCTGGGATTCTTTTAACTGATATATTCAATCATAGCAAAGTAGGTTATTATACTTTAAGCTGTACCTTTGTCAGACAATCTTTTTGAAAGGAAAACAGTCTGGATAACAACACTTAAGACTTTTCCTGTTGTTTTTTACCATGTTTGCATCCAGTTACCACACCCCTGATTACTGGTTAAGCACGGTCCCTTTTTCAAGTTTATTTTGTTGTCAACCATTTTTGCTGTTGGTTTTGTAGTAATAAAAGTTAAGTAAATTAACCCCAAAATAACAATGGTTAGGCCATAAAGGTCCTTAAATGACATCTCTGCCTTTACCACTGACCTGAGCTTATTTCTTCTGCAAGAGTAGGAAACATAGACAGGTAGGCATTGAGACAGCCTCTGCTAGCATGCACATAGATTCATCCTCGTACATGTCACTCCTAGAGCTGTGTGTCTCCTTTCTGAAACGGCCTGTTATTGCTCAATCTGAAGTGACATTTGCTTTGTGCAAACTCTCTCTTACACAAGCAAGTATGCCTCGGGCTATATAAATTACCCAGCCGATCATTACGCCTCCCTGATTCAGGATTTCCTACTGCAAAGCTGGGGAAGAAAACAGCAGAGAACTGACTGTGTTTTCTGTGCCTCTAGCTTTCACTGGCATCTCTTTCAGACAAGGACCCCCATTCCCCATTCTCCATCCCATGTGTGTAACCATTCTCCATCCCATTTACTAACCTGTAAATGCACTGAGCACAAGTCTGAGAGGCATAATTAAGATATCTACTCTGACCTCCCACACAGTAAAGGCCATTCATTTTTACCTAGTCACCACACATAAAGCAAAATAAACATAACCTGTCCAATCTAGCTGTGGACAAATGCATGTAATTATGAGTGTTATTTCATCTACACAACTTGCTAAGCTCTGGAGCCTATCCCAGAGCCTATGAAAGTTAACAGGAGTCTTCCTAATGCCAGACTGCATTCTTAACAATGGCTTTCAACAGTAGATTCGTGAGATAAAAATAAACAGAAATATGACTAATTGTTTATATTCAGCATGCTGCTTGTTTCAAAGGATCTCAAGTGATATATTTTAATTTAAATGACAGGCTTTCTTTTGATGTCCAATTACAAAACAGGAGGAAAGTCTATGACCGCACAATACCAAGAAATTTCTTACTGAAAACTAATTTTTTGGCAGTAAATGCATTTTTCTTTGCAGAGAGGTTTTCAGACAGCAATTCCTAGCCAAGTGTACTTTCTGCACCACTTAAATTCCATGTGTTAAATAGAGCATAAGTGGTTGTCAGCACAGGGAATAGCTATGTCCTTCCTGAACTGTAAACTGTTACTGCTCTGTGCAGTTTGTTTATGAAATAAAAGGCAGAAATTTAACAGCACTGTTCAATCATTAATTTTTTGATTAATACTTTGTTCTTAGTTCACCTGTAAGACCAGAGAGATTCACCTCCTTTTTTTCTGCTGGATATTGTGCACTATTGACACTACACATTTGTAATAAATAGACATTACAACTTGTCTTGCTGCAGACAACTCTGTGCAGGACTTCTTCCTACTTATTAAAAACTGCAGATTAAACTATGTTGGTCTTAACAACCATTAGGATCTTCTAATGTTACAGTCAGCACCATGCTGGGGTGACATTTCTCAGAGTAAAGTAGCTATCTCCCAAAATCTGGTTGCTCTTTTCACTGATGTTTGAAGAAAGAGAGAGGAATTTTCAACCCGAGTCTGAGGCACTGGTGGAGACATTCCTGCCACAATAGCATCTGTCAACTATGTACTTATCCCTCTCCAGAGGCTTTACACCAGAGTCTTTGACCATGGCTGCAGCAGTCATCCCTGGCACTGTGGTGAGCTGTTTGCCTGAGAGAGGTGCACTGTGCAAAGCTGCCACTTGAGTACCCTCCTCTGACTGATATCTCCAGTTCGCAGAGATTTTACACTCCATGCCTATGTGTTCAGCAGGCAGATACAGGTTAAAGCCACCTGTTTCCTAAAATACTTTGCTGAAGATGCAACCTGCTGAGCCACTTGGGCACTACTGCACTTCTGATGCCCTTTTGCCCCAGCAGTAAAGAGGTTTGGGGAAAAAAAAGGCAATATTTCAAAGGCTGTGTGATAAGGCTGAAAGGTGGAAGCCACTCAAAAATCCGTGTTGATTAGGTCTCTCCTATAAGCAGATTAAAACTTCACAGCACAAAAAGGGAATAGAACAGATTTCAGTGAATCCCAGTGGTGATTGGGATCATAAGCCCCCCTTGGGATCATGAGCACAGGGGGAAATGATGCAAAAGTGCAAAGGGCTGAGTCTGTCAGCAAATATAATGCAGCCTCTGGGGAAATGAGTGACCGACATTGCTTAAACTACCTACTTTCGTCCCTGGTGCAAGTTACTTAGATGACTAAACAAGTGTTTGCAGTCAGATAACCTCACTGTTTGAGATATTGAAGGCATTTCCTACAGTAAATACAAGGAAGTGTGGAACAAGGGCATACTGAAGGTAATAAGAAAACTCTGTCTTTTTATCCTAGTTTCAAATGCATGAAAAACGCCACTGTGTTTCAGCCGCTTCCTCTAAACACTTCCCTCTAAAGATAGGGCACAATTGCTACTCCAGCAGAGTAGCAGATTACTTTACCTTCACATCACTTTTACAATCAAACAGCTTTTCTTGTTCCCACAAGTGTTTTGTCCCCTCTCTCTCCTAAATCCGTTTACCCTTTCCCTTATCACTCGCAGACAGGAGGATGAGTTGCTCCCTGCCTGGGTGGTGAGGAGTGGGTTGGTGTAAGCACTGGGGACCCCAGCCCTGACTCTGTCTGCTGCCCCATCCAACCTCCCAACCCTCTGTCCAGCCATCACCAAGGTATTTCCCTCCCCAGCCAGAGCAGACCTGCACTCTCCCTGCCAAGTGTTTTGAGATGAGTGGAGGTCCATCATAGTGGCCAGCTATTCCAAGAAGAGGACCACGGCTAATTCAGACAAACTACTCCTTTTGGAGGACACCAGCTGGCAAGGCCACAGACACACTGCATGACAGGTCTCCCTGTGTCTTCCAGTGTGTCATGTTTTATAGCACTGAACAATGACCCCTGATGCCATTGCTTTTGTCCCAGAGACTCCCCACAGCCTGTCCTGTTTTGACAGATGCCCTCTGATCCTCTCTCCCAGAGGAGACCCCTGTCCCCAGCAGCAGCAGAGGTCACGGGACGCTGCTCTTCCATGCCTCCTGTTTCATTTACTTCTCAGTCTGCCCCTTGGACACTTCCACAAAGGGAAAAGTCAAAACCGGGTTTCAGTGCAAATTGTAAAGGGCAAGGCTGAATGTCCGGTCTCCACTGCACCTCCACAGACCATATCCAAGTTTTAGATTTTAGGCTCATTTAAGTGTTGGCCTCTTATATTAAAAATTTATTATCATTGAGTAATGCTGTCCTCATCCCTCCTTTACACACATGATCATGTTGCACCAAAACACCATCATTATTACGTTGCCCTAAAATCAGCTTCATTGATCCTGGCAGAAGCCTTCCAACCCTCTCTTTCTGTACAGGGAGGTAGGATATGCTGCTGTACCTCTGGCTGCCAGATCTGTCTCCACCTTGAAGGCATCCAGACTACAGAACACTGAAGTGCCTTCAGAGTCAGGGTTTTGATCACTGTCTAAATTATCTCTTTTTTTCCAAGATGCCAAGAGCCTCTTACGTGCTGCCATAAACACAAATAAGGAGGATGAATGAGAGAGCTGCACTGAAGACACTGAAATTTCATCCACAAACTGCCACTTTTCAGTGTCTACATTAATCAGGCTTAGATGGCATCTGTCAACCCTCTAGAGGCCATTCATCTCCAGCTGTAGATTTCTTACTCTGAATTCCCTGCACCATCCCAGCACAACTATTTGTGCAGCTTTGTACCATATTTAGCAGGGAATGGGAACAGTTTATGGCCAAAATGTTGGTCTTCAACTCCTCTGCTCAGCTGCAGTCTAAATCTGAAGGGCTCTGAGATCACTGCGTGCCAATTTGTTACTGGATTTAGCCTGGATGCTTTTAGAAAGCAAAGAAATTTTGGCTTGGAATCAGCACCTCTGTTTCTCCAGATATGGCCCCTTTTGATGGACTAGAGATTTATTGAAGTTACGAACAAGTATTCTTTGCCCTACGGCTTGATGTATGTAATTACAAGCATGAAGTAGAGCAGTTCTCTTAGCACATGAAGTTGAAAGGTTTGTTAATCTTTGGGACTATTCCCAAACCCAGAGCACTGTAGGGTCCATGGTGAGTAGCCACCCACAGAACAGCACTTCAGGAGAGTGGAAATTAGAATATCTTAGGCCACCCTCAGAGACTGTCTTCCTGGTGAGGTACCTTCAGGCCTGGGCCACTCCAGTCTTCCCATTAGAAGCGTGCCAGCCATTTTCAGGTGCAGGTCTGCTTATAATTGTACAGAAGAAAAGCTATGTAACACCAGTGTCTGTGAGGAAAGGCAGATAACTAAGACATTTAAGGTAAAGGAAAAGACTGTGCTTCTTTTTTGACTCCAGAGCATGGAAAGATAAAAAGGAAGAGATAAATAAAAATATCTTTGTGATTTGTGGAATGTTAATAACAGCCTATGCTAGGAATAGTAGTTCAGGATCCTGTCTAAGCAGCTGTACACTGGGCTCCATGTATCTCAGTGCCTTTCTTTATCACAGCACAGAAAAAGGCAGCAGAGTGAGGACACCTATTTAAGCAGTGGCCATGGACTGTGCCACAGCTCATATAATCTGTTATAGATGTTAGCAGCACTTATGGTAAGAGGAAGTTTAGAAACTGTGAATGACTTAAAAAACAGCGTTCGGGAGGAAATTCAGTGAAGTGAAATGAAAGCATCTGACAGGATTGAAGATAATTCATAGGAAGTTATGATAGTGGTTGAATATTTTTAACATGGCTAACTGAGAAAGAAAAAGAACAGTAAAACTCACAACAATGCCTGTAATACTGATAGCTAACTGTAGCCTCCAGCTCTATAATTTTCCACTTTCAGAGGGTAGAAAGCCTAGGGACTATCAGAGGCACACCATCTTGAATAAATAAAGTCTTAGGTCTTCTAATTGAGAGCTAAAATAAATTTGGAGAGGAATGTCTTATGGTAATGCCTTATAAAATTTTGAGAGGATTTTAAAAGAGGAAAAAATTGTTTGGGCAAATCCAAAACATTCTGTTTCACTAAACTTACTTCATTTTCAGATTTTTGAACCACAAATATTTAATTTCTTATCTTCTATTTCTTAATAACAGTTGCTCAAGTTTTGTTGAAAATTACAGTTTTGAAATTAAAACCTGAATTTTCAATGTTAAAATAGTGATGAAACCTGTGTAAGTGTCCTTAAATTCAAACACTTTAAAAAAGATGTTGACATGTTAAATAAAATTCTCTGCTTTGTCAGTAGCATTTAAAACCAATTCTGCAACAACCAGTCTCACAAACTATCCCAGAATAAGGGATAGTTAGGGGAAAGTTTAACCTTGATTTAACCATGTTTGCAGTGCATTTGAAGCTGTGACTACAGTATTTTTAGAAACATCCAAGGTGACCTTAATAAAGACAAGCAGAGAAGAGGAGCTGCAGAAACCATCTATAACAATAGCACTCCGCTACTGCTTGTAGTCTATGAACCAGCTTTCTGTACAGAGATAATGGGTAGTGCCCATTTGCCAATCTGTTTCTAGCACTGATATAATTTCACCTCACAGCCTATTAATCTATAGGTGGTGGATAATTAGTTTGTCTCCATTGATTTCACCTGTAAAACATGCTACTTTTTCATAGTGGTAGAGAAGATACTAAATAGACTCTACATGAAGAGAATCCTTGCAATGTCTGACATTTTCACAGTAATTAATGAGTCTGATCTGAAACCTAGCAAGCTACATAATGAACTCAGCAATCAAAACTTGTACCTGATTGGTAATATTACTGCACCGACAATTTTATATGTCTAGAAGCTTTCAACCTGTGTCAGAGGAGTTATTAAAGACAGATAATGACACTATCACTATTCCTCCCCTTTATCCACCTCGTCATTGTCTACTAGGGAAAAGCAATCAGTTTAACATATTCTGCTTTCTAAATCTGTTCTGTAAAGTTTGATGCATAAACACACATCACTTTAATTGTGCTCAGTGAAGGAAGACATGATGAGATGTGAAATGTAATTATTAAAAAATATCCAGTATGCATTTCGTGTAAACAGTCATCATATATATTTAAGGTAAAGATCCATGCTATATAATTAGGTCAGCCACTATTTTAAGAATTGGCTTAACAAGCAGCAGCAGCCCACTCAGGCGGCAGATTAGTCAGTCTGTGTGTGCAGACAGAAAGCCAGCTGGACCGGGAGAGCAGCAAAGCCAGCTTCACATGGCTGGTTTGAGTGTGCTTGATGGACCCCCTTTCCCCTGGATTATTTTACTCATCCATTTCTGTTTTAAATTGACAGTTGAGTTTACGTTTGTAATCATCCACTGTTAAATGTCAGTGGAGCTCAAACTGAGGATTCAAATTCAGTCTTATTTTTCAGTATCTCATTTCTACAGAACTTAGTTCTCCCCTACTCTCATGTTTGCCATCCATCCTGTCCCTTAGTTTCCCAATCTGATTGACTGTATTTTAATAACAAGCTGAGTTTTTCACTTCTAAGTGACCAGCCTAAATCAGTTGCAGCCCTCTTTGTATTTGAATGACATCATAGTTCAAACATCTTTTAAACAAACATTTTAAAGAATTTTGATCAAACAGATGAACATTATTCTGACCTTTTCTCAAATTGCTTTTGCCATCTTTAGTTACCTTTCAGATAAAGATTTTTTCTCTAAATTTTATGTCTACTAACATTCACTGACTGCAAAGTACAAAATCCACTATGTAAATATGTGCAACAGCAAATTTTTAAATCTGTACTGTTTAAAATACTATTTTTTGGATTAAATATTGAACAATGACTTCCAAATCTCAAAATATTTCAAGCTGTGTATTTGGGGCTCTAACTTACTTTTGTTTCTAATTGTTGACATGTATTTTTAAAAAAGTGGTCCACAGCTGGGAGACCTGCAGGTTTTTACTACAATGTAAAGATCTTAAAACCACCTGATTTGTTTAGCTGAAGAGTTACGCAGATCACTCAGTAACAAGGTAAACAATAACATCTTGGCATTGGTGTCACTGGAGTATGAATATTGACTACAGATAATTAATCCATGAAAATGTATTGAGCAAATAATGAATACACTTACAGGATCAATCAACGTACACTCCAAGACACATCATTAAAGTAATGGTCAAAACTATACAAAGTTTCAATGCAAAAATTTTTTGCCCAACTCCAATGTTTTCCTGACAGAGATAAAAACTTGTAAAAGATATAGAGTATAGTAGATGAAAGACGCAATTGCCTGTTATTTTCCTCCAACAATGATTAAAAAAAATACTAATCAGTTGTTTATCAGTTTTTTTCATATCATTACTATTAACAGTTTTGAGAGCTCTTCCAATGACTCCATATCCCTCCTATTCCCAGATATGCTTTTACCCTCCTTGATCCCTGTGTGTATTTCACATTTATCCCTCACCTCCTAAGGCCAGGTCCTTCATTGTCTCCAGCCAGGCCTCAGGTGAATAGTCCTCAGATTGTCACTCATCTGCATCTCTGTGTGACCTCATCAAGTGCCCTTGTTGTCTTCTTATGTTTTTTCCAGATACACCTTTTATCTTCTGGACCCTCTTCCCTGAGGTCTTCCTGTGTCTTTGTATAGTGTCACCCCTCGCTCTCCCAGTTGCCTCTGCTTTAATCATTGGAGTGTCTTGAGATGTCTCCACTCCTTCCTACTACCCTTCCTATTCTTTTTTCTTCCCACTTGTGTTCATACACACTTCAAGTAAGATTGAGGAGGGGAGTGACTTCAGTCACCAGTGCTATGCTAAGCACCTTGAAACAACAGAACTGGTTGGCTGCACAAAACCTATTCACTGAGTGTAGAGATGTTTTTTTGTTTTGTCATGATTAATCAGAATATTTTAACAATACTTTAATTTCTATGTTAGTAAATTCAATCTGTCCAGGAAGCACAAGACAGACACAAAACTTCTCTATACCCTCCTCAGGATCAACCTATTCAGGGAACAACTTGCATTACCTTTTGGTTCCACTTGGTCACATGAGTTCAATCTCACACATTTCCCTGTGTTTTTAACATCCTCAGCACCTGTGACAACCAGTCCTTGGGTTAATATATGCATATGGGTTAACATGTAACTCACTGTAGCTCCTCCAGTTGCCTCTTTCTAAAGTCTTACTTTAAACAGAAATAGTTCTTTTGTTGTTTCCTTATCTTCCCAACCCTCGTTTTCAGTCCTGTAATGCCAGCTCTATTTCCAGTCCTTTGTAATATTAGTCCTCACAAATTTAGACTTCCAAGCACTCTGGACAAGGACTGATTCTTTATTCTTAAACAGAGTCTGATAAAATGGATACCAGCTCACAGCTGGAGATTCAAAGTCCTACTACACCGAGAGAAATAGAATATTAGCCAAAAATACTATCACACAAATGATTAATTTAGCTTTTTGTTCCTTTTTTAAGTGAATGTTTTGAACAGACTGTAATGAGAAGTATTCATCTTTACAAATTGGTTCAATGCCTTACAAAATTTGAATGGTACATTTGCTCACAAATTATTTTCAGTTTATATACCTTTCATCACTAGATAGTCATGATTCACTACCTTATGTGTCCACTAGTTCACTTAATGTTACCAATTTTAAGTTTCAAGAAAAGAAAATTTAAGCTCTAGTTTACATAAACAATTCTAATGCCTTGGGTTTAATTCTTCTTTCTGAAAGAAAAGATTTGTAGAAATTAAACAAACCTTTTTTGAGATCCTAAAATATATTTTCAGTAAAGATTTGTATGAACAATACAAATGTTTTGAACAGGGAATGGGATAACGATTGGCCAAAGCATAAAATTCTCAGCATTCATTTGGAAAGACAAGGAAAAACAAGCATGATCTTTATCTTCTCCTCATGTTGGGACATATTTTGCCAGTCCCTTACTACCAGAGGAACTGAATGGGATCGATGTCTGTCTTGGTTTGTCTCACAGTTTTCTGCAGCACTGTGCCTGAGCATACCAGGCTTACCAAATAAATTGGCCAACTTCCCTGTCTGGACAACAATTCAGGGCTTTTTTATGCTCTTGTCATCAAAATCCAGCAGCCCTGCTGAATGTCCTGGCTGCTGACAGCAGATGAAGCATTGAGGCTCTGACCCCAGCAGCCAGCTCAGCTCTCTTGGCTCTTTCCTGAGCTGAACCATCATGTACAGCCCTTCAGCTGGTGTGCTGGAAGGATATCATGATATCATGAGTGTAATTAATCAGCATTTAAGACTGAGTTCATACTTAGAAATCTGAACAAGTGCTATAGTTCTTTCACTGCACTTAACACTGGTTGAAGGGATGGCTATAATGATATGGGGGCTAGCTTTGCCTTGGGAGCTCTCCAATAAGGTCGACGGCATCTGAGCAACCCTTGTAAAGTCCAGAGAAAGAGAAGAAAGCAGAACCTGGTCAGGACAGGGAACTCGTATATAAACTCAGAGTCAAATGTTTACTTTTATGCTGCCATTTCCAGGATCTGAAACACTAAAGGAAATTATATTATGTCAATATTGTAGTGTAGAGACAATGGGCACTTTCATTGCTGGGTACGTTAAACAAATCTTCCGGCCCATCTGGATTTTCAGGAGAAATGTGCTGATTAATTTCAGGTTCATCTTTCATTACTGATTAGTGATGGATCATTTTTCTTTGTAGAAAAACATAGATGAAGAAGGAAAGTGTGCTTGGTGTTATTTTAATATATACCAGCCAACACTTTCTCATCTCAGAATAGCTCCAGGTCTTTACAAAAAAAGATTTTGTAACTTACAAAAAACCCCGAACCAACGGAAGGTGAAAGAATAGATTCTTTGTTTAAAAAACAACGCTTTCGAGTTCTGAGAATTTTCTTCACTAAATCTAGTGCACTGATCCCTGAAGTTATATCCAGAAGATCTGAAACCCATTAATGGAACAGATATACAGGAAGCTGAGGGCCAGGAACAGTCACACTGCATAAGTGTAATGACCCATTGTCCTGGTTTTAACCCCAGCCATCAGTCTAGTCCCATGCAGCCACTCACTCAGTCCCCCACCAGCAGGATCGGGGAGAGAATCAGAAGGGTAAAAGCTGGAAAATTTGTGGCTTGAGATAAAGACAATTCAATAGGGAAAGCAAAAGAATGCACAGAAACAAAGAAAAGCAAAGAATTAATACACTGCTTCCTGTGGGTAAGTAGGTGCTCAGCCACTTTCAGGAGACCAGGGCCCCATCACATGTAATGGCTACTTGAGGAGACAAACACCATCCCTCCAAACATCTCCTCCTCCTTCTTCTTCCCCCACTTTATATACTGAGCATGATTTCATATGGCCCAGAATATGCCTTTGGTCAGATGGGATCATCCATCCTGGTTGTGTCTCTTCCCAGATTCCTATTCTCCCCGACTTCCTCACCAGTGTGACCGTAGGAAAAGCAGAAAAGGCCTTGGGTCTGTGTAAGCCCTGCTCAGCAATAACAAAAATATCTCAGTATTATTAACTCTGTGCTCAGCACAAATCCAAGACACGGCCATATTCATCACTGTGAAGAAAATTTACTCTACCCCAGCCAAAAACAGCACACCCATCTAGTGCTATATTTTGGTGGCACAGTAAGCATATCAGGTGCTGAAGAGAGATGGAATCTCCTAACAGGAAACTGCACCCACAGGTTTGAGGGATTTCTTCATGGAACAAAGCAGCCTGGTTCTGGCTGATGCCATGGGGCTTGAAGCTGGACATCTGCTCCTTTTTCCCCTATCCCACACAGGTCAATGGTATGTTTTGCTGTTATAGACATGCAATTCCCTTTGTCTTTTTTAATGGATGTTTTGGATTGGATGATGTGATAGTGACATCCACTAGAGCTGTTAGTCCCAAAAATAAGCAGTTGGTTGGGCTGTGAAGGATTCACATCCATCCAGCCATCTGCTCTACCTGCAAGCACACAAGCAGCCAAAGCCCTTCATCCAGATGCTCTCAGTTGCCCCTGGAATCACAGGGCTTCCATCATGACAGCAGCACCGTGGGACCAACCGCAGGTCCTTGACCCCAGTGCAGCTGCAGACAGCTGGGGTTTCCTGACAAAGCCTCTTCTACAAAGATGTGGTGGAGAATGTGAGACTCATAGTGTTGACAAAGCCCTGAGCAGACAAACTACATCTTGGCTGGGCCACTGTTTCAAAGAGTCTCTAATAAATAATACTTGTAGGAATGAGGCATCTTGGAGACTTTCTTTAGAACTGGAGAGTAAATCCAAATGCTGCCATGGCACAGAGGTCTGACAGAACATTGGACAGATGGTCCAAGTGGGCAAGCAGACAAGTCTCAAGAAAACTAGACAAGTCCAGCAATATAAATAATTTAGTTCCTTTTTGAAACCACTGCACTTTCAACTACTTAAAAACACTGGGTTAGGAATGATTGTATTTGGAGTTCTGCTGGAAAAACTGTCTGAACAATTAATTAGTTTCCTTTACAGAAACTAATAAATTAGTTTCTGTAAAGGAAAGCTCTGGACTATGTCTACCATGCATGTTACCCTACTGATATTTTTTATCTTTTTTTTGCATCTTTCAAAGCATTGAGGTAGAGCTCAATAGACTAATCAGGGTCAAGATTTCTGCAGACCTGTTAATTTTTGCTTCATCATCACTCTTATTTTTCAAATAAATGAGTAAATGCCTGAGTTCCTGATTGTTGGGGGTTGGGTTTCTTCCTTATATAATTTTTTCCCAAAAGTTGTTAGGAAACTAATTACTGGATACTTATGGGCACTTGTGGGTACTTGAGGAAGCAAAGAGGTGGCCAAGCCCAGGGGGAAGAAGGGCATCTGGTGGCATTTTCTCTGACCCGGGGAGTTTTTCTCTCTGAGGGACAGAGATACCATGGGATTTGGAAGCAGGAAAGGACGGGGCTGGGTCAGCTGCTGGTTCACTTCTTAGCATCAGTGAGACGGTCTGTCTGTACCTTACAGCAAGAAGAATTCATCTGCTTATGTACCCCCGGGAATTCGGATCCTGCTCTCTCCCTGCTCTGCTGGAGCCGCGCTGCCGCGGTGCCCGTGCCCGCTATTCCTTCGCTCCTGCTCTGGTTTCCCCACGCCGTGTCCCGCACCCCCTGCTGCTGCCGGGACCTTCCCACAGCTCCAGCAATCCCCGCCGAGCTCCTGACACATCTCGGGCTGTGACACCCTGGGCTTTCTGCTCACTCTGACTGCCCGTGATGGTGACTGCACCAAAGGGGAAAGTGCCTGCAGTGAAAGACTCACCGGGCCCTGATTCTCTTTTGTTGTTAACTCCATAGTTGTTGTTATTTTGTTTATCTTGTCATATGCAGTAGTAAAGAACTGTTATTCCTATCCTCATATCTTTGCCTGAGAGCCCCTTAATTTCAAAATTATAACAATTCAGAGGGAGGAGGTTTTCCATTCTCTATTCCAAGGGAGGTTCCTGCTTTCCCTAGCAGACACCTGTCTTCCAAACTAAGACACTGATGGATTAATATTTCCTCCCTCTGCAATTAGACTCTTCTACTTCTAAGGAACAATTCTTTCCCCGGAGTTGCAAGACATTTTTCTCACATCTGCAAGCTTCTTCAGGACAAGTGATGCAACATTTGCTCAAGTATCGTATGCTTTTATAGCATTAAGGGGCTTGCATGCCTAATAAACAGTTTGTCTGGCTGTGGTGCTGTGATTTATGAGCCTTTCAGAATTATAAAATGACAACAAACTCGTCCCTGCTCAGTTCACTCTTCATCATTATAAATGTGCCTTCACGAAGATCAGGACACTTTCTCCCCACTAAATTACTCCTGCTGCCTAAAACTCAGAAATCTGACCCAAAGGTGACCATTGATTACACCAAAGAAGGTACAAGTACATTGGTCTGATGAACAGTCAGGTGACACAGATAGATAGATAGATAGATAGATAGATAGANGACACAGATAGATAGATAGATAGATAGATAGATAGATAGATAGACAGACAGACAGACTGATAGACAGACAAATACACGATGTGCTGCCAGAGCTAGCATAGGCTTCCCTGTGCAACCTCAGCATCAATACTCTAGATTGCTCTGGAGCAACCCATTTTAAAGTATACAAGGGAATAGTTCAATCTCTGTGCTAGGCATCAATTGAAAGACTGTCAAAATGTTACTGGATTTGGAGATGTTATGTAAGATAGGCTAAGCAGAAGAAGATGGAGCACTGGCTACTCCTCAAGTCTTCACATACCCAAGTATAAGAAGTTACAGGCTTGAAAAGCATACACTAGCACCACCCTGTGCAAAGCCCAGGGCGGGACTTCCAAAACATGCTTTTTCATAATCCCACCCTCCTCAGCTCCTGCTGAGCTTCTCCCTGGGTGAAGAATTGGAAACATCACGGAAGCTGCTCGCCCCAAAACATGCTGCCAAGCAGCTTTCTTTTACAATTACCCCATACTAAACCACATTGTAAGATAATTATTTCATTAGTTGAAATGCATGTTGGGACAGAGCAATTTTTGCCCTTTCCTTTTCATCTCCAGTTAGAAACAACATGGGAAGAGCCGCAGAGGGAAGAGAAAGCCTTTGAACACCCGTGTGTTTACTTCTCTTTAATTGCTCTGAATCCAGAGAAAGTTAGGGAGTTCACTGGCAAGAGTTAAATCACCAACAGACCTGGCCAAGAAATTCACAAGCCTTACATGATTTATCTTATTCTGTGTGATAAAAGTGCAAGGAGAGTTAAATATACTGGCCTGCTTGACCAGTTGTGATCAGGCATAGCTGTTCCATTAATTCCAGGGGTCATCCATTATATCCCTACTCTGAAAGGCAGGTAGGTTATCACTCTGCTTTGCCATCACTTACAATAGAGACAGTTAATAAAACATACTGAAACATTTAGTATAAGCAAGCCCAAGGCAACAGACAGGACAAGATTCAAATTTTTCAGAGAAATAGATTGCTGCTTTCTGGTGAGTGGGCTCAAAGATGCAGGATATTTCTAAAGCTAAACAAATGGGACTGAAGAATACTGACTTTGACTTTAAAGACAGAAGTTCTGGCAACATGTTATCTATCACCTGCAAAACAAAACCCTGAAATAAATATGTGGCTTCTGAAAATGAAATAATTTGTTCAGCATGCGTGAGCTTCAAGAGAGACATGTGTCAGAGATTAAAGTCTTGCTGCATTTTGTCCAGAAAAGAGGTGCAGTGACAGTTACAGCAGGATCACAGGAAGAATTGAGGGCTTGTTGTAACAGGATGGAGCCCCCTTCAGTGTGCTTCCAGTGAGACCCAGTGCACCCCTCTGGGTTATGCAGTAGTCTGGTTCAGCACCCAATCCCACAGAATGGGCTACACGCACTGATAGCTAATTTTCAGTCATGTTCCTCTTCCACTCACATGTGAATCTGTTAAAATGAACTCCTGCAGCTATTTCTTGCTCCTCTGGTTATTTTATTCTTACCACTATAAAGAACAATTGGCTCAGTGGGCATTGATGTGCAACACTTATGCATATGGAAAGGGTTGATTGCTAATTGAAGAAGTGTAAATCCAGTCAGTTGTGTAAGGTTTGCAGCGTAACAGGAAAACTTATTAAAGGAAAAGTATCAACTTGATAAATAATGTATTTAGAGTTCCTTTCTCCTCAGTTTATTAAAGCAACCATGACTGGTGTGTGACCAGCAGAGGTGGCTGATACAGAGCTAAAAATTGAATCCAAACAGGAAAAGGTAAATAAAGAAAATGTATCCTAGAACAGTTTCACTTTTAATATTCAGAGATGTCATCTGGACAAATAATCTGGATTATCTTCAAATCAATAATCCCACAATTAAGTGCACAGTCACACAGCATGAAGACTAAAATGAGTAAGATCTAGAGTGATTGATATCTGGGCTTGCTTGTTTCAGTTGTTATTGAAACACATATAGCTGGAGTTCCAGCTACATACTGTGAGGAAAGCTCATTCTCAGGATAATGCCACTGAGAAATGGATTGAATCCAGTGATTAATTTGACCTATGTGTCACAGCATGTACATACTTGCACCTGCAAACAAAGGCATAAAACCAAAATGTGGGTTATTTGATACGAAAGTAAAATAATCTGTGGTGGCACTGCTTCAGAGAACAAGTGTTTTTCACAGCATCACACCCTTTCCTTGGTTGTTTATTTATCCTGAGCCTCACAGCCGTTACAAAGCGTGCACGACTGGTATCTTCTCTAATCAGAATCAGAGGTGGTTTGCTTTACAGAACAAAAACAAAGAAGAGGAAGAGAAAGCAGATGAAGAGGCAGAGGATGGATCCAAGGATCCTGAAGTGGTGTGTGCCCCACCAAATGGGATTTGGTTCATCAACAGTTCATCCCACTGCCTTGCAATGGCCTCATGTCAATCCATTAAGGTCAAACTTCTGGACAGCCTGCTTTCTTCTGAGTCTTATACTGCTGCCTGCCATCCCTGCAGGATGCAGACCGACTGCACCAGAACCACCAGACCTGTACTGCTTAGCTCACACAGGGGCTTGTCACAAGCCCACTCGAGAGGGAGGAAGGGTTCCAGCCCAACAGTACTGATCACAGCAGCACCTACATGCCCACCGGTTAACAGAAGTTGCAGTGCCTTGAGAGACACCAATTTCATTGCAACATATTTATTGAATTATTTAAGCAAAGTTGAAGGAAATTAAGTGAAATAGATATAAAGTGTTACATTAATTTCTAGTATATCTAGTGTATAGTGAAGGAACTGCATTTAAAACAGATATGGCCTATAAAACATTATGTGATAGTAAATAAATATAAATGACTGGGTCTGGAGGTTAAAATGAGGTTTTAAAATGAGGGATGCTATTCACACTGGCATTTTGTTTTAGCAAAACTAATACGCTCATTCTCTTCCTAAATATCCTATCACAGCCCTGAGAACATTTTTCTGCCCTCCTGTGCTCCTTCCTGCCTGTCTCTGGAAGAGTACAGCTCTGGGACCTCTGATGAAACTGCTTGGAAAAGAGCTGTGTGACAGAGAGCTGTGAGGAGGCTTGTCAGTTTTTTTTCCCACTTTGCTTCAGAGTTCATTTTAGCTCACTTTACCTTTGGTGAAACTTCCTGAGCTACACTGCAAACACGGCTGTGTACCACACTCACCCTGACCCACAGACTGACTTCCCACCTGCATCTCAGCCCTGACCCATCATTGTCACAATTTTGCTGATGTTCAGGACCATTGGCTGCCCTGCAGCTGCTGGGGCAGTGGAACAAGCTGTCTGACAGGTCCTGCCGTGAAAGTTCCTATGGGGGCTGGCCCTTACTGCTCCTGGACAAATCCTGGCATCCAACTTTGTAATTTCTTAGGCAAAAAGATCTGTATGTCTTTCTTTGAGCATTAAGACAGCAGCCACATGCAAGCATCATCACATTTTAGTCCATGTCTTTACAGAACACTCAGTTCCTTCTAGTAAAAAGATTTGGATCCATTATTAAAGATGTTACACTAGTTTTCATTTTAGAAGTGAAATTTACCTACTGGCCATTATTCAGCATGTATTTAGCATCCTCTGTTACTACAAAATATTCCCAATGCCCAAAAACTATTCCCAATGACAGTTCTCACCTCTCAGTTCCCTGACAAGCACATAGACAACTGAATGGAGCAGTGCAAAAAAAACCCCGAAATAACTTCCTAAGTCTTGCAAGTATCACACATTCCCCTGGTGCTTTTTAAATCTTAATGTTCAGTTATCCAAACCAAAAACATGTTGCCATGCAGTCAGTGGAGTTATTTTAATAGACTAGCAAATGTTAAGGGCCAAAGTAAGTTTGGGGTAATGCTGGCAAAGCCATTTAAAACTGCCTGGTGATTAAATTTTCCTATTGCTTATCCTTAAGCTCAAGGACAAATATTGCCTTCCAGCAAATGAACACAATCTGGATTTGCCCCTGTTCATATCAACAGCAACCCTAAACATCTCATGGGGGCTCTACCCCTACAGGCAGCATTAGGGATGTAAAAAAGATGACAAAGTAGGGTCCTAGCTGGATTCCTGCTCACTTCATGTCTGTGTGGATGTCATCATGCTCAGAAGAACAAGCACAATGTAGTGGCATCTTTGCTGAAACAAGTGAGCCAGGGCAAACTGAAGTTGTGCTGGGGTTCTTCCCACTGATTTCCAAGTATAAGTACCAACCCCCAGTATTAATAAAAGCTGTCCATGCTCATTACATTTGTGGTACGTATATGAACTTATTGTGCATGCCCCTGCCTAATTAGTTGCCCACGTGATTGTAGCAGTACTAGTGTGTCTTATTTCTCCTTTTTCTTCCAGTTTTGAGGCTCTTGTCCATTGCCTCCTATTCCAAATGATATTGTAAATCCATAGTCTTGAAAAAGATTACTTCTGCTGCACTTGATGCAGCATGGGATGTGGTCTGTCACCAGGGCAAGCCATCACTTTCACAGCAAAGGGTAATAAATAATAGATGGAAAGTTCAACTGAACCCAAATTTTCTTGTGATTCTGTGATTTCTACTATTAAAAGTTTGAAATAAAACTCTTTGTCCTGCGAGCCAAGGGCAAAACATAAAACACCTGCATCTTTTCAATGAATCTTTTCAATAGATTAATATTGTTAATACAGTAAACTAGGGATTTATTAGGCCCCAGACCCTCTAAATACCTTTTGGTTTGGTGAGTAACCCAGAAAATGATTTCATGGTATCATATTTTCTGGCGTTTCCTTTCAAAGTTAAGACACCGAGTTTCAAAGCCGTAGTGTCTTGTGATGGCCTGTTTGCTTTGGTTCCGAGGGATTGAGTTTCATCTTGTTCAGTACACAGTAGTTGCTCTCGGAGTGATGGTATCTTTTCTAAGTTGCCTCTAATTAAAGTTGCTTTATAATAATGCATGTGCTTCCCAGGATGGAAGCACTGTTTACAGATTGTGTCTCACACAAATTTCCACTCGGGTGCATTTCCTGCCTAGAGCTAACAAAAGAAAATCTTTGAGTAGAAATTAACTGGTAAGACTAAATTGTAATTAATTAAATAGCCCCCATGGGAAGGCCAGGGTATGCTTATGCACTGTTGCTTCTCCTTGCCAATCGCTTTTATCTTTCATTTTTTTCCATTTGTACCCTTTTTGTAAGAAATTATTTTTATGACTCCTCTTCAAGATGTTGGTTCTTACTAGAAAAATTTTGACGATGTGTTCAAAATAGTTTTTTTATGACATAAGTATCTGGTCATCTGTGTGAAGCCTTCTGCTGTGCTCACAGAAGCACAAATGTAACCACCCTGAAAGAGGGGAGATGCAGTGGTTTTCATCTACCATCATGTCTCATGGATTTGGGACAACTCCAGAGTATGACATGAACAGGGAATTACCCACCCCAAATCACTGCAGATCTTGCTCACAGATTATGTAGAAAAACAGCAGCATCAGAGAACTCCCGAAGCCGAGAACATCACAAACACAGCCCTGCCTATCTCTGGCATGTCCTTGTTGTCAGGGCTTGAAAATGGATCGATACAAAACAGAGTGTGATGGCCTGATTTGTTTCTCTGATGTATCTTCATTAAGCTCTTGAGAGCCCATGATTGTCAGTGAAGCTGCTGGGGCTGCCCCCCTCTGCCAGAGCAGAGCTCCTCATCCTGCCTGTCAGCAGCTTCCAGAAGCATCACCTGGCCAACTCCAGGGACTTACCTCCCCATAGCTTACAGTAGACTGTTAGATGACCATATGGGAGAGAAAAGTCCATGTGTACTAGTCAGTCCTTTAGTTTCTCTTGTAATTTCCTCTGTGTGCACACCCATAGAGCAAGCACCATCACTTGTGGTAGAAATTAGAGCAGGGCCAAAAGAAGCCATCTAAGTATAATATGCACCTCTAGAGAAGATTAAGATTTAATCATTTAAGATTTTTCGTTTAATGAAGGGGTGCAAAGTAACACCATAAAAAAACTAATTGTTAGAATAATTCACAGTATTTCTCAGCTTTAAATGTCTTTATCCAGGCACTAGACTGGACAAAGATCTAAAGAAACGTCATTAAACCCTGGCAACAAGAGTCATGCCATCATGGAAGGGAATGCCTTAAGTTTTAGCTTTAAT
>WAAG01048439.1:5194-19364 GCA_013390105.1 Tichodroma muraria | reverse complement strand
CTGCTCCAGCCTCTAGAACACCCAGGCAGCTGCTTCAAAAGACAAAGCCCAGTCACTTGAAAGCTCTCTGCATTTTCTGTGTTTCCTTGTTTAGTTTCATTTTGCTTTTGTAGATTTTTTTTTTGTTGTTGTTCTTTTGTTTTAATTTTCTTGCTTGCTTTTCAGGCTTCTTTTTTAATTTAGGGAAATACCCTGAGGACCTTCCTGAGCCCCTCTCTGCCTTTCTTTTTCTCATTCTTTTCTTTTATTTTTAATAGCATATTGATTTCCTTTTTTCCCAAGGACACAGTGTGAGTTAGATATGTTGCTTCTGAGATGTGGGATTAAGGGAGGGTGTTTAGGGATTTCAGAGTGAAATAAAGGCAGTTCAGATGGATTCCCAGAGAAGGAGAGCACCGTGTGAATATCTCATAGACTGGGCAGGAGACAGCAGGGTGGTGGTATTTTGGTGGTGTATCCTCTCCCTGCGCGAAGGCTTTCGGAAACCAGAAACTCAAAGACTCTCTAATCACCAGGGCAGTGAACTTGGATTTGCAGTGTCTCTTGCCTTCTTTTGGCAGGGTTGTATGTGGGGATCTTGTCTCAGCCCCATGGTTCATAGTCGGAATGACCGCAATGTCAGTCAAAATCCACCAGAGGAACAGGAATTTGCTATGACAATTCCTGCTTGCCAACAAATTTTGGCCCAGTTCCTTGACTCGGTGTCTTGAAAGAAGGGGCATTTCAAAATAAATCCCATCCCTGGACTGCTTTTTGTTCATACAGTATGGACAAAGGCTGGATCATGCACTGCAGAGGATATATTTTTTACTGTTTAATTTTTAATAAAATCCCTTTTTCTGGTTTTCTGCAGGTATCTTTAAGAATTCTAACTACATTTTCTTATTTCAAGAACAACTAACCTTATTTTTTTCATTTATACAATTGTCTGTTGGAGTGCTGATTTGGTGGCAGCTGAAACCATAAATTCACAGAGTTATTGACAGACAGGTGTCGATCCTGGCAACCAAAGTCAACAAACAAAACCAGTCTTTTCCTGTCTATTCTTTCCCCCCCCTCTTTGAAGTGTTACTAACTGGCAGCTTTAAGCCAAACAGGAATGTCTATGAAAATTATCTGGGTTTGTCTTGAAGGAAGGGATTCCTGTGTAAATAACATACCTGATAGACTGGTTAATTATAATTACTTTTCCTCTCTCCAGGTAGAAGGCAATTTAGCTAACACGTTAAGAAGCTCACTGGCTATTTGAAAAGCAAAACAAATACAAAAATAAGTGGAGGAATACAAAAGCATGCTGTTGGCTAATGGTATTTTTCTTCAGGAGTGATTTGGGACCTCCTTTATAGTGGAGCAGTCTAAAACACATTTGTAATTACATGCTGTTTATTTTCTTAGCATTGCTCTGGCATCTGGAGGCCTCAACTAAGATATGTTTTGGCAGGCAGTGTTCTTGCAGTAAATGAAAAAAGTCTACCCCCTAAAATGTCATTAATGAAATTTGAATGGGAAAGAGTGAAAAAAGGGAAATGTCGGTTTTTGATTTCTTTTACACATCTCTCACATCTTTTCTCTTGATTATCTCAATAACCCATTTGCAACCACTCTCTCAACTTTTTGTTACCCAACACCCTTACATCTGATTGCCTCAATAAATTTTGTCCAGTGTAAGATTTCTGCTATTTTCCCCTCTTATAATATTTAATTTTCTTTTTCCTACTTTTTTCTATTTGCTATTCCAAGTTTCCACCATCAGTTCCCAAGCTGCTGGATGCAAATACGTATTTGAAAAAATATAATATCTTTTTGTATTATGATATTGATAATAGGGTTCATGCACCCGCTACTGAAGAGGTTATTTTTACTTTTGCTTCACTTTTTTATTTATTTTTTTTTTTTTTACCAGATTCAGTAGGCTNGGGTTCATGCACCCGCTACTGAAGAGGTTATTTTTACTTTTTCTTCACTTTTTTATTTATTTTTTTTTTTTTACCAGATTCAGTAGGCTGTGAGCTTTTTTACCTCAGTTCCTCCCACTGAGGCAACGCAGGGAGAGTCTTGTACCGCAGAATCCATTGGCATCCCTGAAAGTTCAAATGTAGTGTGTGGTTATGAAAGTCAGCCTGGGTCCCTGAGAGAATGGGCCAGAATAAACACATAGGTTTAATTTATTTCTGTTTATGAGGGTAACAGCACAGAACTTGCTGTGGAGTTAATAACTAAAGTTTAAAAAGGAATAGCAGGGAGAGGAGTTGACCACAAGCACAAATGTTAAGCCAGTAACTCATAAGACCAGCACAAGTCTGAGAGCCAGGGAGAGGTCACTTGTTGCAAGGGAACAATTCTCACTGCCAGAGGGCCCAGGCTGGCAGTCTCTGTGATGGTTTAGCCTGCCTATCAGGGCATTATGCCTCTCCTGGAGATGAAAAGATCATTCCCATTAATGCCCATGGGAATTTTGCATGTACCTCAGCAGGAGAGGATGCTTGCTAAGAGAGGGTGGCCTTTCCAAGCTGGGCTTGAGGAGCACCACAAAGTGCAGAAGAATAAGCATCTTCCCCACGGCACCAAGGTATCTCAGGGACGTGTGCCCTAAGCTGTCTTGGAAGCCAATGAACCTGGAGAAAATGTGCGTCATAAAGGATTTCCCTTCCTGGCCTCCATGTGAGGCATTTGAGCAAAACTGGTGAAGCATGGTTATCACTGAGATATGATATTGTGAATTCGAGTTAACTTTAACAGAAAAAGTGCTGATTGAAAAAGGCATCATTTTCTTCTACCCTCCAACCCAGCTGGCCTCCTTAGAGCTTTGGTCAGGATGGTTTGAGAAAAATAATTTTGCATTTACACAAAATCACTGCTTTCCAGATGCTATCTTTGGGACTTTTATACAGTCTCTTGATTCTTTTCTGCCAAATTCTGTTTTGAGAGTAAAAACAGATTCACTCCTAGCAAAAGGGGTGTGTGAGTGTGTGTATTTCTTTTGGAAGTGCTTGAGATTTAACCAGTTTCCCTGTATGTTTCCCCTAAGATTAAATTTCCCTTCCCTCCTTCTGCTTTAGCAGCTGGCATGATCTCTGTTGTTTTAACTTTCTTCCTCTTTTTCCCTTCCTGTTTTGCTACATCCTTCCAAATACAGAGGAGAAGCCCAGAATAAAGTAAGTATGATGGGCAGGGTTTCAAAACCCTGGGATCAGTTTCCTGATCTAGCAGAAGCCCTTGGATTCTCTATTGGGCAAATGGCCACCAGAAGCCTTTATCTAACTCTCCCCCAAGCAACATCCATCTGTTTGTTCCTGTGCGCCTTTCCAGGATGTCTGCTTCCTTCAGAGGAGGCCTTAGCAGCAGTTACTGGCCTGGGCCTTAAGAGCTGTTCCTGGTGGAGTCAGAGAATTCATGGACTGTCTGAGATGCAGAGGTCTCAAATACCCCAAAGTATAGGCAGCTCAGCAGTAAAACCTCTGTGAGAGGCCATGGCTGGGAAACTGCCCTCTCCATCCAGGACTGCTGACAGTGGGAAGGGTGGCAGATGTTGGGCTGGGCTGAGTTGAGCTTTCCTAAGGTTCCTATGGACCTGCTGGCTCTGGGCCCCAGCACCTTCCCCTCTCACTCTGCCAGCTGCCCAGGATGGAGTGAACAGCCCTGCACAGACCAGCATCTTTCCAAGTGGCAGGGAATGACCACAGGCTTTGGGAATAAAAAGAGGTTTTAGGCGTAACTCTCTGGCCTGCAGAACTTTCCAGGAAAGATAGAGGTCCTTAGTACTTTTCTGGAGTAGTTTTCCACTGATATGCTCTTTTACCTCTCCCTATCTCCACCAACATTCCTCCTTGTCAGTGTGGTTCCTGAGGGCAGGGCAGGGCAGGATGGGCTATTTAAAAAGCTGCATATTCTTTAAAATGAAAATCCTTTATTTTTCTTTCCTTTTTGTTTTGTTTTTGACTCTCTGCAGACTAACTGCTCCTAAAATACCAGAGGGTGAGAAAGTAGATTTTGATGTAAGTATTCCTGAGACTGGCTGTGTTTGTCCTTTGTACCTGATAATATACATGAGTGCAAACCCACATAACTCCTCCTGTGTTGGATATTGCTGAGGGTAAAGGCAAAGACAAAGGTGTGGTTGATTTGCCACTTGATTTCAGCAAAAGGCTATTCTCTGCTCCCTGAAACTGAATGTATTCACTAATAATGTGACTAAGCTAAAGTCATGTATTTCTTTTTCTTGTTTATCTCCTTCAACGCTCCTCTTTGAAGCCTTTATAAGGAGGAGAATGTAAGTGTTTTAGGGATCTCAGATCCTCTGTCCCATTGTTGCAAATCGCTTGAAAGTTGCAGATCCTCATCTGTTGCTGAGAAACACTAGTTAAAATTACAATAATAAATAGAGATACAAACATCTTCCTAGAAAGTTGCTAGAAAAATGAAGAAATTCTGGTGTTGTAAACCTCCACAGAAATATTTGCTTTGCCCAAAATGCAGGAATGTTTTCTAGGTAAGATTTGTATTACAAAGCCAAGAGGAGGCGGCTGAGTATATGCAAAGATAAGTGCGTAAGCAAAGCCAGGGATAAAATATGGTGTAGGGAAATGGGAGATTTGGATTCTTTACACTTCTGGGCTCCTGACTGTTGCATGAATGAGTGTCTGATTGCACCAACAGCCATTTAAGTTAATCCATAGATTTCCATGGAAATCTACAGACACTTTCTACTTTTGTTTCTCTGTGTATGCAGGGTGCTGGGAGTGTCCAGGACATAATACTAGAGCAATATGGACTTAATGTGTTTTCGGCTTTTCTAGGACATCCAAAAGAAAAGGCAGAACAAAGACCTGATTGAACTGCAGGCCTTGATTGACAGCCACTTTGAAGCCAGAAGAAAGGAAGAGGAAGAGCTGGTTGCCCTCAAGGAGAGGATTGTGAGTACTTGTACTGCGTTTCCCTGTACTAGATTGAGAGATCGTGTGAAGCTGAAGCTGCTGTCAGACTTTGGCAGAAAGCTGTGCTGTCACGTACAGAAGTGACAAGTCATCATCAAATGGCTTCTCCCCCATCTGTCCCCTCTCTTAGCCCCTTGTTTTATATCTGAGAAGTGTACAAGAGAGCATCCTGCATGTTCTAGAGGAGAGAAGGTGGCTCACACTCAATGAAGCAAAGCTCTTGGTAGTGGGGTGTAGCAGTGGAGTCAGGCAAAGCCAAGATGATGATGCAATGCCTCTGCCACTGCTCCCTGCAGGAGAAGCGCAGAGCTGAGAGGGCAGAGCAGCAGAGAATCCGGGCTGAGAAGGAGAAGGAGCGTCAGGCAAGGCTTGCGGTAAGTCTCTTTGCTTCCCTCTCCTTGTCTCTGCAACAAACTGGAGAGATCTCTAGAAAAAAAATGCTACAGATTCTGCCTGCCTCAGTCCAGAGGTGGAATGACCACTCTCTTAGAGCAAGGGCAGAAAACAGGAGTTACTAATTCTCATCAATGTACTTTTCTGATCAGATTCCCTGCGCTGACACTGGCTGCTGGGGAAGCTGGGAGTTGTCCTAGAGTAACTTGTTTTGTGTGTGGCACTCCACAGGAGGAAAAAGCACGGAGAGAGGAAGAAGATGCCAAGAGAAAAGCTGAGGATGACCTGAAGAAGAAGAAGGCTCTGTCCTCCATGGGTGCAACATACAGCAGTTATCTGGCTAAGGTAAAAATCATGGATTAATGAAAGAAATACGAAAACATTAAGCCATTAAGTTGACTGGGAACAGTCTTCACTAGAAGTTGAGAAAATGGCCCAATGTTGAAATGGTTTCATTCAGGCCTAATTTCTGCAGTCTGATGTTAATTGATATCCTGAAAATAGGCTGACCAGAAGAGAGGAAAGAAGCAAACAGCTAGAGAGACGAAGAAGAAGGTCCTGGCTGAGAGGCGCAAGCCCCTGAACATTGACCACCTTAATGAAGACAAGCTGAGGTAACATGTTTATCCTCATTTATGGAATGTAATCCACTGATATTTGGTCTTATTGTCCTGGAGCCTTCTCTGGTGATAAAATGAGGAGGGGTTCTTCCTTGAAATTCATCATGGGACACTTTTAAGTTTTTAAGTTTCAGTTTTTAGTTTTTAAAGTTGTGCCCTTGTTTAAGCTGGAGAATGGAGGAGAAATGGGAACATAGGGAAGTGTTGGAATGGTTTGGTAGCCCTCTAGCTGTGCTCCTGGCATAGCTCTGGTAGCCTCTCCTGCTAATTAAGGATTAGTTGCTTACAGGACAAGCTCTGGGATTAGCTGAATAAGCCTACAGAGTGGTATCTGTAGCATTCCCAGGGGTGAGTGAATGCTGCTAAGGTATGAATAGGATCTCCATGAAGGCCAGAGGTTTGGAAGCTGAGTGCTGTGGTGCAGAGCAGTCATCAGATGATAGTCTGGACTGCACATGTTGGAGTTCACAAATGATTGAAAGATGAACTTGGCTCACCTCAGCCCTGACACAGATGAGATTGCACAATGGCAACTGCTCTGCTTATCTGGGTGACCTTCAGAGTCCTCCTTCCTTTTTGTCAGATTCCACTGAAGTCTTAGCTTTCATTCACAGTTAGGGGAAAATTACAGGAATTATGTTAATGTGTGACACATGCAAGTCTGCAAGTCTAAAAGATTTGAAGGTGAGAAGGCGAGAAAAATGTGACCTTGAAAATGATGAGTAGCTTTAAGAGAATAGAGAGGGTTTTACAGGAAGATGTGTGAATGGCATTAAATAAAATTCATTATTAGCGATGTGAAAACAATGGAAAATATCTGATGTCATGTGTTTCTTTCGTCTTCCCCCATAAAAACACAGGGACAAAGCTAAGGAGCTGTGGGACTGGTTATATCAGCTGGAGACTGAAAAGTATGACTTTACAGAGCAGATCAAGAGGAAAAAATATGAGGTGAGTTGAGAGGCCATTTTGCTAATGGCACTGGGTTCCAAAATGTAAAAATCTCTTTGATTCCTCTGGCAAAAGTCATGTTGTGACATTATTTGGGTCTCCAATGACCCTTTGCAATATTTATGCAGCAAAATACTTGGAACTGCATTTCCCTAACATACATACTTGAACCGGATTTCATACTTTAGGCTGAAATTGAATTGATCACTTCTAAGGTTTTCAGTGCTCCATGGAAAGGCAATCCCAATGGAAAAAGGACACCCTGCCCTCTCCTGAAACATTATTCATTCTTAGGTATTATTCATAGGTAACTGTGGCTTGAAAATTCAGTAACTCTCAGTTCACACACCTCCATTGCGAAGTAATATTTTTAGATCCATCTTTGATTTCAAACTTGAACGTTGCAAGTTTATTCCATCCCAGACAGATTACCTGTGGACTGAGCTCTCTGGAGTCACTGAAAACTGTCTCCAGACAGGAGCATCTGACTGAAGTGTCACATGGTAACAGAAACTGGACATGTTTCCTTCCCACAGTCACTGGATAGCGTGGCACTCACCCACATTAGGTTTCAGTGGCTGAGAAATCCTACTGGGTCTCTCTCCGTGTCTCGCTCTCCTTTCAATTCCCGATCACACAGACACATGCTGACAGGCAGTGAGCAACACCAATGTAACTATCTCAATCTCTCTTAGATTTTAACAATGCGTTGCAGGCTGCAGGAGCTTTCCAAGTTGTAAGTACAATGAACTTGCCTGTGTAACAGCAGCAGCAAAGGCTACCAAATGCATGAGCCTGCCGCATGGTCAGAGCCAGGCGCCAGACGGGAGCTGGCACTTGGCTCCAAGTGCAGAGAGAAAAGAGAAAAATGGATCTTGTGTCTCTCCATTCCCTTCCTTTTTCTCTCCCTTTCCATTGTTTGAAAAGATATAAAGTGGTAATTCAGAAAAAGAGTCAAGAGTCCAACAGGGATTTGGTTAAAGAACTGAGCATGCAATCTACTGAGAGCACCTTAAAATAATTCCCTATCCAAAATTCTGTATCCAAAACCAGGTATTGCATGCATGGGGCTGTCACCCTGATGAACCTGGGATACCTGCAGAAACTTAGGGATACACCTGTAATAGCTTGGACTACAGTATGTAGAGAATAGTACGGGGTTTGGAAAGCTTCTTCACCTTCTGGCACATGGTTGTCTAGATCCAGAATACTGAAGAGGGCTAGGTTAAGGATAACAAGACAAGTGGGTGTGGAAAAACAGGAAATAAGGCAGTGCCAGGGGAGGGGTACATGCCACGGTAATGAGACCTCTACATAAACATCTCCTCTGCTGATGAAAAGCAAGGAGACAAAGTAAAAAGAATGACCAAAGCTGAAGGAAAATGCACGGCTAAGACGGGGGAGGAAAAGTGGAAGAATAAAGGGAGGGTGACAGCAGGAAAAAAATGAGGAGAATGGTAAGTGAAAATAGGAAAGAGAATGAAGGAGATACAAGCAAGGATGCAAGGGAGAGACAAAGGAAGGAACTGGGACACAGAGAAGTAGAACCATTCTTTAGCTCTGTTGCTCTGTGGTGCTTCATTGGAGAGTAAGTGTCATAGTCACAATCATAAGGTTATGACTGAAGGTAAGTCTTAAGTGCTTGGGTCAAACTGAAGACAACTGGTTCTCCTCAGCTCTTGGGGAAAATACTTGGTTGGAAAACAGCAATTTAAACTGCTGTGACAAATACAAAAACTTCCACAAGTAAGTACAAAAGCAAGTGATCTGTTGATCTTTCCTTGCTTGTGTCGTCCTGTTCCCGGTGACGTTTCAGTTTCTTATATTTTTTCTGTTTGCCATGGAAAGACGTGAGCCAGGAATTACCAGCTCTTGTGACAACTGGAATGTATGACTTTTGTTTTTCTTTTTTTGCACGCCGGGAATGTCAAGTGTGACTTTAAATATTCAAAATTTGGGTCATCAGTTCTTGGACCGGCAGAGCCAGTGCAGAATTCTGAATTGTGCCTAAAGCAAAAGCAAAGCATACCTCTTGGCAAGAGCACTTCTTCAGCCCAGGAAGACTAAGTTGAACACTGACTCAGTTACAAATGAGAAGCTGAAGGGGCAAAAGAGGGCTCTCCATCACACCCTAGTTTTTTGTAGGCTTTTCCAGTACATGAGTCCCAGGATATCAGTAATGAGTCCAGGCCTACAGACCAAACTGAGTTACTAAGTCAGGCTATAAGGTGTTTATCCCCTGCAAGGTAGGTGTTTGCTTTCCTATGCATCAGGTCTTCTTCTCTTATTAAATGAGCGGCTGGGAAAGTGGTGAGTGCTGCAAACTCCTCACCTCCTGCTCTGCCACCCAGCAAAAGGTATTCCAGCAGAATGTGATACCCATCTTCCATTCTTGAGGTCCCCAGCCAAAGACCACTGAAGGTCTTTGGGTTTACACAAACACCTGATGTATAGGAGTAAGGGAAGAACGAGAAGAGGAGATTGAAACATGCAGGTGATGGAGCCATCCAAGAGCTTTCCAGCTGGCCAAGGTGACATTCATTTCAGTTTACCTGCCTGCAGTTTGACGTGTGAATTCATAGGAGATTAATTTCAATATGTATACACACTTCTAGTAAGGGTTATAAAATTCTAGCTCTCCTGTCCCTTGACATTTGAAGGTGGTTTGCAGATTTATTGCCAAGAAATAACATTTCTGTCCTTCAACCATGGGTGAGCTTTTATTTCAAAGGAAGTATTAATTCCTACTACAGGCACCTGTTTTGAGCACTTCAGCAGGTAAAGTTCTCCTCTCCTTGAGGGAACAAGGTTTCTTTGTCTCTAAAAACCCTGGTCCTGTATGTTGTTTGCAGATTGTCACCCTCAGAAACCGGATCGATCAGGCCCAGAAGCAGTAAGTATTTATATCCCTTCCTAGCTCCTGGCTTGGGGGATATCTTTTCAGTGTTCAAATGTGTCACTTCAGCCTCAACACTGACATTTTCTTGTTGCAATGAAATGGGGCTAGAGATGGAAGGGCCACTCCCATCCTGCCTCACATTGAGAAAATGAAGGGAAACTGAAGTGAATGTAACACCTAACAATAAAAAAATCACGTTTCTTCACACCATACCTTCAGAAATTTCCTCTGCTTATTGTTGGGTTTTTCAAACACCTGATTGAGGTGCTTTGAATATTTGAGGGAATACAACCCTTGTTTATGAGGGATAAACAAGTGGTTGCTAAGATTACGAAGAATGGTGTGTAACAAGACTAACATAATGGGATTACTGCTGTGAGTTCTTTTCAGTCATCATCTCTCTCCCACTTCCTTCACCACAGGACTATTTAATTACTTTTTCGAGTCTAATGTCTTTATTCTAGGTATTTTTAATGGGATACCAGGGGTAGACACAGCTTGGGGGTTAGAACATGCAGAAAACTTAACACTCACAAAGAAGTAACTGCAGGGCAGAAAAGGAGGAGAGCTTTCCAGGGGTGGCTTTGCTCTTCACTCTGTGTCTGTATCCTTTTAGCAAAGTCATGCCAGGAATGAAGCACTGGTCTTTGGTGATATCTTTGGATGACAGGAGTGACCACTTACTGCCTTCCCACTTCCCCAAGACACCCTGACTTATCAGATGAATGTAGCACTGGGGGTTTGGTTGTCTGTAATGCCAAACATAAGGCTTGACCTTCCCGTGGTATTTTCTGTACAGAGCTGTAGGCTGATAAACCTCAGCAGAACGCGCAGCTGCAGAAGGATGCCATGGTTTGTCTGGGTGTTCCTGCTCTTGCAGGGTGCTACCACACCACCCACAACAGCCCACTGCCTGCTTGTTTCCCCCAAAAGACATGATATTTTCTCAGGACATCATTTGAAAAGATTGCACTGAGAAGCCCAGAGCTAATGAGATTTCTGTGTGCTTAAATTTCTATCCACGCTAGACACTATCATTCCAAAGCATTGCCTGCCAGCGTGTTATACAGGGATCAAATGAGTCTTTTGCTTCAGACTTTATTAAATCTCCTTAAGCACACTCTAAAGGTTAGGTGTAACATCAAACATCACAGGTGCTTGCAGACATAAAAGGACTCTGTCTTTGTTTGAGGAGCTATGCAGTTCCTACACCGGGTTTTGAACCTTCAGAAAGGCTGGCAAAAGGGACATAGAGCTTAATTTAAGATAAGCAGAAAGTGCATGCTCTCTTTTATGTAAACCATCAATTTTTTCAAATACACCAAGCCTGTCTTGGTCAAAGGTAAAGTATCCACTATGTGTGTGTGTCTGTCACTGTGCTACATTCTTCTGTAAATATGGCTGGTGCTCTTGAACCAATCCATGGGACAACACAACAAAAATCTCCCCAGATGTGATGTCCCCATGTTTTTCCTCTCCCTGGAGGAACCAGTGGTTCTGAAGAAAGGCCTCTGTTGACAGCAAGACTCCACCACCTTGTGCTTGGTCCCCAACCCCATACTCAAGCCATGTCAAAGAGCTGCCCCCATTTTGCATGTGCTTTGGTTCAAGAAGCAGCCTCATCATTGTGTGTGTGTGAGATGGAAGGGTTTGGGGCTGTGCTGAGCCCCACAAACCAAGGTGCTGCTAATGGGAACTAGTGCAGAATCTTAACTTACCTAACTTCCTGCCTAGCCCCATTCTGAGTTCAGGCTTCTCAAGCAGAAGGTAAGTGGCTTGCATGTAGGATTGCCCTTCTGTGTGCAAGAACTCTTGGAGAGAGTTTGCCTCAGGTGCTTTGAGTGGGGAGTGTAGCTGGACTGCTCTCACACACCATGAGCAAGACAGGGATACTGATATGAGGGCAGGCCTAAAATGTTGTTTGGGTTGTTTTGGAGGCTCTTGCTCTCATGATATAAATAGCCACTCTGGCTTTCCTAGAGCAAAGCACTTCTTAGATGTATTTAAATTAGTGTTCTGCTTTTTGCCTCCACTATTGAATGGAGCATCTGGGGAATTTGATCAGAGCTCTTTCATACTGAGCAAATTTCTCTAGATAGAGCTCTAAATCCTAAAATGCAGAGCATAGCAGATTTGTATTCAGAAAACATTCAGAAAATATCAAGTCTGTGGCTGCATAGACCTGTCACTTAGTTTGGAGACCACCTAGATTTCTACCGTGATAATCCAGTAGTCTGGAAGAGTCCATCTCTTCCAGGTATGCACATCCTGCCTTTCACACTAAGAGCCCCAGGAGGAATCTTTTTCCACAATGTCAACAATATTTTTCTCAGGATGCGGTAAACGGCAGGTGTGCCCAACATGTGAGAAGTGAAAGCATCTGAAACCTAATCTAAGAGTCAGAAATGCAGAGAGGCCACAGAGACCCCACTGCTTCCATCATGCTGACATGTTTTTCTTTCCTTTTGCATTGTAGCAGCAAGAAGGCAGGAGCCAAGGGCAAGGTTGGTGGGCGCTGGAAGTAAAGAACCAGGCAGGATGGCCTTTAATGGTGTGCTGAACCCCTGCTGGTCTCCCCTTTCTTCCTTCACCGATCACTTGTGGTCTCATGCCTCAATGATAACAAAAATCGCATCAGCCTGGAGTGGCTATTGCTGCTGCTTTTCTTCCTGGAGGGGTCTGGTGGCTTCCTCAGGCAAGGGGAAGCAGGTTCCCTGTGGAACTGGGATGACTCCTTGCTGGCATCTTCAATTCCTGCTGAGCATGTCCCTTATCCTCCTGATACCAGCCCTATGCTGTCCTGTAGATTGCTGTGTACAAATCTCTGGATTTTGTAAATAAAGCACAACCAGTACCTACTCCAATGATAGCCCTCTGGAATGGAGTTTTGTATTTTATTTAATGCCTTCCCATTTTCCAAGGATTTGGGAGCTGGTCCAAACCCTTACTTAATATCATTTGATCTGTCTCTACAAGGGGGAATAGGTTCAGTATGATCAGCAAAGTCTCAGGATTGGGGGTCTGTTTTAAGCCATCGTACAGGCAGATACCAAGAGCTGACTGTTCTTGGGCAGCTCATAATCTGGCTGCCAAATGTAGTTGAAATTGACTTCAAAGTTTGAGTGATGAAGTGAATCAAAGAATCGGGAATAAAAGAACAAATCTCCAGCAGTGGTAGTTTTCAGCACATAGCTTTTATTAAATGCAAACAAGTGCAATAGAGAATGATTCATTCAAATACTACATTAAAATATTTATTGAGGCTGTTAGCCTGCATACAATATTAAAGTCCAATACTGAATTGTGAATTACTTGGTTAATTCAATGTAGACGTCCAAACACGAGTGGATGTTACTAAATTCGAGGTGCGAACTGTACCATAGGGCCTCTTGTCTTTGCCAACCCTTGAATTGCCCTTGGTGGAGGGACGTCCATCAGAGGCTCTCCCATGTTCCCAAATTTCTCTTTCTGGTGCCTGTGTGCCCAGTCTGGCTCTCTGTTGGCATATGCTGAGGTGTCATGGAGTCATGAGTGGTTTAGGTGTGAAGAGGCCTGAAAGATCATATAGTTCCAACTCCCCTGCCATGGCAAGGAACACCTCTCATTAGACCAGGTTCCTCATAACCCTGTCCAGCCTGGCCTTGAACACTATCCCTGGTAGGGATGGGGCATTCACAGCTTCTCTGGGCAACCTGTTCCGGTGCCTCAACACCTTCACAATAAAGATTTTCATCTCATTAACATCTAATCTAAACCTGCCCTCTCTCAGTTTAAAAGAGTTGCCCCATGTCCTGTCATGACATACCTTGGTAAAAAGTCTCTGCCTTTCTTTTAAGCCCCCTTACATACTGAAAGGTCACAATCAGGTCTCCATGGAGCCTTCCCTTTTCCTGGCTGCCCAACCCCAGCTCTCTGCCTGTCCTCACAAGAGAGGTGTGCCAGCCCTTCCAGCATCTCTGTGGCCTCCTCTGGACCTGATCCAACAGCCCTGTGTCTGTTGTCTGGAGGAGAGTCAGGACAGGACCCCAGCAAAGGCAGACAGCACTGCAGTGTCCTACAGAGGCAAGATTTCCACACAATCACAGAATTTTTAGGGTTGGAAGGGACCTCTGGAGATTGTTCAGTCCAATCCCCCTGCTAAGGCAATGGCACCCAGAGCAAGTGACACAGGAGTGTGTCCAGGGGGTTTCAGTATCTCCAGAGAGTGAGATTCTACATTCTCCCTTGGTCAGCCTGTTCCAGTGCTCTGCCACTCTCAGTGTAAAGATGTTCTTCCTCGTGCTGAGGTGGAACTTCTTGTTTCAGTTTACGGCCATTGCTCCTGGTCCTGTCGCTGGGTACCACTGAAAAGGGTCTGCCACCATTCTCTTGGC
>WAAG01048432.1:0-14193 GCA_013390105.1 Tichodroma muraria | reverse complement strand
ATGAGCAGATCTTCAGGGTGCTCTAGGCCACACAGCCTGTTGAATTCAGCTTAGCAAAACTGGAACAGCCACTGAACTGTCAAAGGTCCCCAAGGCTAAGCCCCATCCCTTGACAAAGCTATTGCTGAGCAGCAAGTCAGGCTGTTCCACAGGGAGGGCAGACCTCAGCTGAGGCTACACACAGCACAGGCATCACTGCATCCCCAGCTGGGATTAAAACCATGACATAAGGGAAAAGAGGGTGAATAAGAATACAAATATATAAACCCATTGGCACTATATGGAATTCTACACTGGGATTAAGTTTCATCCACATCAGTGCGCTTTATCAAATGATACAGCCTATTCACAGATTCAGTAGTAGTAGGATAGAATTTTTTTACTATTTTCTGTAATGATTTAATCTCTTGCATGAAGGGGAGTGATCAGTTCAGCTGTTTGAAAACTGCATTGGGTTTTTCTGAAAAACGATAGCAGGCTCTGAACAAAGACAAATAAGATTTATTGCTTAGCAGAGCAACATATATATGGCGATGCTTCAGAGGACAAGAAATATTTTAGTGCTGGCCAAAGCAGTGACAGGAGTATGAGCTTGAGATTACATGAATGTGTGGGCAGAGATGTGTAATTGATATTCACAAAATCATAAAAGTCTTTGGACAACTTATGGCACAAACAGGACAAGAAATTACTTACAATCTTCTATACAATTGCACTGACTCACGTTTTCAGCACTAACTTGCATTCTTGGCCCTTCTGTGCAGTTATATGTCAGAGAGCTGAGGGCAACAATACAATTCTTTTGTTCTTGAGGCGTGGATGCAAACATTACTTGAGGAGCTTTGATTTGTGTGAGTACACCTGACATTTTCTCTGTCATCAGAGAGAAATACCAAATTTGACAAATCGAACTGTTCTTGCTCAAAACACTTTTCTGGAAATCAATTTGTCTGTTTCACCTGGCAATTTATGAATTCCCCCAACCTAATGTTCTGTTCTCAAGATGAAAAATGCCTCGAAGTATGAGGATGGTTTTTCACTCTTTGGGGTCCACGACATTTATCCTAGCCTGTAACTTGTGAAGCAGTTTGTTCACAAGGTCTTCAACAATTTCTTGTGCCTTGAGAAAGTGTTTAGGCTGTTAATCAGCTGGAAATAGCTACAGGAGATGATCATGGCTGGGTTTGGCCAACAAAAGCCATGTGTTCTTTCTATTTTCTATTACCAAGAAGTGTTTGATAGTCTCCTGCAATAAGTCTCCTGCATAATTCATGATCTGTGCACTCAAAATATCTTCCAAAGGCTTGGCATAATAGAACAAGTCAGCTGCAAGTAGACAGGCAGTTTGGATTTGGTTGGAGTTGCATGGAAACAGTTTTATTTTTCTAGTCCAGCTGGGCTCCATGCATGCAAGTATTTGCTAACATTACAACCAGCAGAGTACCTAGACAGGACAAATTCCCCAATTGTTTTGTGTTATCACAGATTCTGCTTGGAACCTGCTAATAGCTACTGCTGTTCACCTTCATATTCTCCAGCCTTGTCCATGTAAGGTTCTGTTCTGCTGAATGATGAACTAGCTTGAGAGTACTCTGTGATGTAATATGGTGAGTTAGAGGATTTTCTTGAAGAATGGCCAAAGGAATGTGTGAACATTGCTGTGCTTTGCCTCTGTTTTATGTGTGTGCTCTGTTTTATGTGTGTGCCAGTGAAAAGGCAGCAGGTTCCCTTGCCAGAGGACTCCCCAGCTGTAACTTGGAGCAGAAGAGTGGTGTGAGATCAATAGCGAATAAGTAAACAGCATTAGATCAACCCAATATGAGACAATAATGTAAAATTGAATCAGGATGAATACTGCAATGTACATAGGAAACCACAGGAGCTGTTGCCACATCATTTGGCTGTTACAGCATTATTTTTATATGTTTATTTTATGTACATCTAAAATTTTATATGTGCATATTTCATGCAATTCTAATACTGGACAAAAATTTACACCTCTTTATGCAGTATGTAATGATGCTTCTGAGTGTTGGAACACAACTGCTAATGGTAGTAAGCTTTTATCTTTTCAGCTAGTATTTTTTGAGGATTTTTTTGACATGCCATGAGTAACTTACTCAAAGAATTCTTGGAATTGAATTCCTGGAGTGCTGGAATTGAAAGGTTCCAATGAGGACTGCCAATAGATAATTTGCATGCGACCACCAAATTTCCCGGGATAACAGTAGTTACTAGTGTAAAAACAAGCTTTTCTCTACCACCTGGTTTCAAGACCAAGGAATACTCTCAGTAAATTTAATTTGCTAGCATAATTTTCAGGTGTCTTTTTTCTTTTCTCCTAATTTTTAACTTATCTCAATAAAATTCTGTCTAATCTCTTGCAATCTAGAATTTCTGAGGCTGCATTCAGTAAGGAGACTGAATTCAGAAAAGTGAGTTGGGTCTTTCCTACTTAGGAAACTGGCTGAAGTGTTAATCAAGGAAATAAATTAACGTTGCTTTTATTGCTTCAAGTTACCATAAGTGTTATATCTTAGTGGTTCAGCCTTTTCTCTGTAACTAGCTAGGTCTAGGAATTTAGTATATTTGCCCCTCGTGAATTACCCAAATCCATACACTGATGCATTGAAAAAATATTTTCAATAGACTTTTCTGTAAATGAAATCTGCAACAAAATATCATAAAAAGCAAGAAACACATAAAGTTAACTGCAGAAGTGCTTAAAAGCATACAGTAATCAATGTACCACATCCTTTTAAATTCTCTATAGTCACAGATGCAGTCATTTAATATTACTGACATAACTAATCCTTTTGAAATCAGTAGGACATCTCATGATGGCTGATAAAAAGGACAAGCATTAGTAATTGCAACAGCATCAGATACAGGAAAAGGAAGACTTTTTTTTCCCCCAAATTCTATAGTCAGATGAAGTAGACTTAGAAAACAAATCAGAAATTTTCATGACAACAAAATAAAAAAAAACAAACGATCCAAAGAGTCAGATCTCTCTAAAGAAGATATGAGTTCATATGAGAAAGGAAAAACTATCTCCTCAGAATTTCACCTCAGGTTTTTAAAATGTAATTTACAGATTCTCATGATGTAAAATTGTGATTTCCCTCAGAGGAAACAACAGGAATTTATTGAGGACCAGAGGTAAGTTATTACTAGCCCTTCTGAGTAGCCTAGTGATTCCTTCTTGGAGTTTTTTTACTATATGAGATTTCCTGACAGAAAAGTAATTGCAGTTATTCAGAGAGATGTGGATCCAGCTCACAACATCCAAAGTTAAAGCTGTGAATTGAAGCACAGGAATCTATCCTTTCTCTATGGGATTTTTACTTTTCAAAAATGTAGTATAGTTGAATTAATTAATACTTGTACAGTAAAAGACCAATGAACCACTAACTAAACAGCTTCCCTTGAGTTCTGATGAACAATGGTCCAAGGCAGATTTCTGTTTCTGTAATACTGGCAAGCCAGGAGCGAGTTTTTTGTCTTTCTTATGGATAATAGTAGCTTGAGGTTATCCAAATTTACACAGCAATTCCGTCACTTGATCACTCACATACTGAGAGTATTCCTGGGTCTTGCAACCAGTTGTCGTAGAAGAGCTCTAGAGCTGTACTAAGGCTGTCCTAGTGACCTTCTTTCAGTGTTGGGAGTATTGTTGTAGCCACAAGAGCATAAAGATAAATGAAATATAAAATAAATAGAGAGTGGCAATGGTCAGATACTTGAAAAATGCAGAGCTGGAGGAAACAGGAGTCTTTTAAATGTTTTTCCATTATTGGACAAGTATTAGCATATCTCTGCCACAGACTGGAGAAAAGTTGGGGAAAGGAATGGAGAATGACACAGAACTTGTAGACAGAAAACTCTCACTATTCTTGAATTTCTGTCAGGTTGAGATTCCCTCGGCCATATTTACTTACAATACTTCAGTGCTATGTGGATGTCAAGATGTTAGTTTTGATCAGAACATTTTTTCAACTTGCTTAACACCTTTTAAAGAGGCTTAGTGCTAATTCTGAGGAAATGGTGATGATCTGATCATCCATCCCTGTCTGATAGGATGGGACCTTGTTATCTGTTGTTTAATGGTCTTTCCATATCACAGATTCAGATATTGATCACATTTTGTTTATAAAATAAATAACATTATATTGCCAGTCATAAAATTAGCCATTTATTTTAAAAGTATGTCAGGAACATTTGATTGTAAGAGTTAGTAGTATTGACAGTTTCACATGCAGACCACAGGCTATGCAAAAAATAGCTTGGAATAACCTTTGAAAAAAACAGTGATGGTAAAACCACCAATTACTTCAAACACTAAACTAAGTAATTTATTAATTACACTGTAGAACAAAAACCAAGGGGGCTAGAATCAGAGGGCAGGATGGTCTCTTTTAATCTATATTTCCAGGGTTTTAATAGTTTTAAATTTAACTAATACAAATCATGAGTAAAACAGGCAATATGGGCAGTGCTGTTGCATCAGGAGGGAAATGTGAAATTTATGGTTTGTGTACTGTCTACTTTCCCAGGAACCAGTTGGCATCATAATCCAAGCGCTATTTTTTACAACACCAGGATCAATACTGAAAATGGGAGAGGTAATAAGCAGCCTTAATTCTTCCCGTAAAGTCAGAACACCATCTACCAAATGATAAATGGGCTCAACCATTGCTCTGTTTTCTGAAAAGCTCCTCATCCACAAGGACCTATTTAATTATTTCTTTGTTTTTATGGGTCTGTCTACAGTCATTTACTTTTCTTCACAGTCGGTTACCCAAGGTAATTCTAACTCTAATGACACTGGGATATTTTGCTACAGACGTTGGAGGACAGTTTAGAGACCTTGCTGAAAGTGTTTTCCTCCTGCTAACAGTGAAATCCCCCTCTTCTGGGCCTCCTGAGTCCCATTCTGAAATATTTCTAGTGCCCTTTCAAGCCTCGCGTTGGACCCCAACCCACCCACTCTGGCCATGGCCAGAAGTCTCATTCCAGCTCAAGCCTGGGCCCCTAGTCTCACCTCATCTGCCTGTCTCCAGCCCTGTCCACATCACTCCTCAGCTGTTGATTAGATTTCCTGTACTGATATTAGGCTGAGTCATTACCTCAGTGTTTTAGGTTTCAGTGCAAGATGTAACCAGAAGTTTGTATTCTATCAGCATCTGTTGAAAAAAAAAAACAGGATGGGGAGTGGGAGTAGGGTAATCCTCTGTGAATGGGCCAGTTGTTAAAAAAACAGATGAGGCAGTTTTCTTTCTCTCTTCCACAACCCATCCTTGTCCAGAGATATATCTTCTGCTAATGGGCCATTGATTCTCATTTAATGACTGATAAAACTACATCATCCCATTGGGAGATGCTCCATCCAGGGGGAGGAGCCAAGCATTTCCTACATGGATAAAAATCTGAGATTTGGAACACCAAGCAGCCTTTTCTTCACTGGATTCCCAGAGGCAGACCAGGCCCATCTACACCACCACTGGATCTTCAGAGAAAACTACACCCTTTCTANTGCTCACCCTGCTCAAATACTGTGAGTCTGGGATCTGCTGGTGGGGATGCAGTGATGCCTGTGCTGTGTGTAGCCTCAGCTGAGGTCTGCCCTCCCTGTGGAACAGCCTGACTTGCTGCTCAGCAATAGCTTTGTCAAGGGATGGGGCTTAGCCTTGGGGACCTTTGACAGTTCAGTGGCTGTTCCAGTTTTGCTAAGCTGAATTCAACAGGCTGTGTGGCCTAGAGCACCCTGAAGATCTGCTCATACCCTCAGAACATCCCAGTGCACAGTTCAGCCACACCGTGAGGGCTAAAGGATTGGGATGAGAACATGTTCCAAATCCCTCATTTCTCTCATTTCATTTTAAGATGAAAACCCTGCTGAATTCTGTTTCAATGGCCTATTATTCCCGTGATTTATTACAAAATTATTTATCTGTGCTTATTTTAACTGGGGTAGAGTTAATTTTCTTCACAGTGGCTGGTATGGGGCTGTGGTTTGTGTTTGTGCTGAGAACAGTGTTGATAATACAGAGATGTTTTAGTTATTGTTGAGCAGGGCTTCCACAGTGTCAAGGGCCTTTCTGCTACGTGTGCCACCCCATCAGTGAGGAGGCTGAGGGTGCCCAAGAAGGTGGGAGGAGATACAGCCAGGACTTATGAGCCAAACCAACCCAAGGGGCATTTCAGGTCATATGGCATCGTGCTCAGTATATAAAGAGAGGGGAAGGAAGGGTGGGGCTTTTGGAGTGGTGACATCTATTCCCCAGTCACCATTTGTGTGATGGAACCCTGCTTTCCTGGATATGACTGAACATTCCTTGTTTTGCTTTGCTTGTGCCTGTGACATTTGTGTTTGCTATTAAAGTGTCTTTATTTCAACCCACGAGTCCTCATTTATCCAATTCTCTTCCTCATCCTACCTGAAGAACCTCAGTTTGGATGAGATGAGTACAAGGGGAAATGTGAATATGTATCCATTAATCAGACTATATGCAATCAGTTCTGTAGCATGACAAACAAAAAAATTTGCTCAGAATAAAATCTAAGCATAGAATCAATAGACCTGTTTTAAAAGAAAAACCAAGCAGGCAAATCTAATTGAAAGAGTAAGCAGATTTTAAGACCGGTGTTATATTACATTTTTTGTTGGAAGGTGAGAACAAGTATGTAAATTTTGCCATGTGTGTCAAAATGGCAAAGTTTTGCCATTTTGCCACGCTCCTTTTTCCTTTGATTATATTTTTTGTTTAGTCCTTTTGGTTTAAATTCTTCTACATCATTTCCATCTCAGCATCATTCCTGTTTGCTGTTGGCTTAAATGTCTTTCTATGAGACATTAAATGATAAGTTCTAAAGTGAATCAATGATCCTAGCTATGCTCTATGGGAAAAAGATTAGTCATAAATAATAATTATATTTTGGAAGAAGTGGCTCTTCTCAGACTAGGGCCTGGAAATGTTGCATTGTACTCATCTTCTCAATTTATTGCTTTGTTTCTTAATTACCTCTGGGAAAAAATAGGCAAATCCTTCTTGCTTTCATCATAAGCATACCATACATAGGTCCCCACTTCACACAAAGCATGATAATATGAAATTAGCATTTTAAACTCTGTTCTTGAACCATTTTATTATAATCCATGCCTATTATACTGTAAAATATTGCAGCTCCTGTTAGGAAATGTAATAGTATCATGCAGGAAGAAATATGTTAAAGCTTGCATCATCTGGCTTACAAGTCTAGCTAAACCTTTAAATGGTATTTAAACATGTATTTTTATGACTTCATTTTTATTGCTATATTTTAGAGCATTGCTAATAATACTGTCAGTCCTTTTATGTAAGCAAATCACATAGGTTTTGGGTTTTTTTTCCTTTATTTTGTTTGTTCCTGATTCTTTTATGTGAGTTTCAGCAATCAGCCTGAAATTCTAAGTCCAAACTTTCCAAGGGATCATGTTAAAAGAAAGCTTTGTTAAATTATTGGATTTTTTTTTTCTGAAATAAAAACTCTGACTCTGAACCCTACAATGTTGGCTGAAATCATCTAAAATAGTCAAATCACTGCAGTGTATACCTCTTTTCTTGGCGGTTGGAAAGAATAAGCAAAACAGATGCACAAGAATTTCACAGTCTGAGGAGGCAGAAAAGGTATTTGAACAAGAAGATTTCACCTTTATCCTAGTTCAATCAACAAGTTTCAGTTTCCTGAAACTGTTGCTTCAGTTGTCAAATTAAATTGTTCCTCAAATATCCCTAACCATATCATCTCAGATGAGGATGGCAAACTAGAAAGACTGAATAATTTTTTAACTCTTGCATGTCAGCATAGTTTTTCCTTTAGTAATGTCAGAAGTTATTTTCTTTAACTAAAGGAATTACTCAGAAGAGGTGAAAATTTTGAAGGTTACCATAATTTAAAATCTTTTGTTATTAACCTGTTACAATTGTACAGTTTGGGTACTTCAGTAAAAGACAAATGTCAAGAAACTGGAAAGAAGATAGTGCAGGGCCTGAGGGTGTTGGGGGCCTGAGGAATATAGTATAGGAAGAGGGGCTTTGAAGCCAAATTTGTTTAAGCTTAAGGAGGTCTTTCCTTGCTGAAATGGAGTTAGAGACAATGGATCTAGTCTCTCTTTGGAGGTAATTAAATGTCTTCACACTGAGAGCAGTTAAGTTCAGGAACCGGCGGTAGCACAGACAAGTTGCAGAACCTGAGCCCCACAAATCCTTGAGCAACCTGCTCCAACCTTGGAAGTTAGCATTATGCCAGGGAGTAGAATCAATGGGCTGCTCTGCCAATGTTGGTCTGATCACGCAGGGATGGGGTTAGGAAAGCCAAAGCTTACCTGGAATTGAATCTGGCAAAGGGATAAGAAGGATAAAAAGAAAGGATTATGTGAGTACATAAACAGCCAAAGGAACACTAAGGAAAACCTGGCCCCAGTGCTGCATAGGGAAGAGGAGCTGCAGACAAAGGGTATGGAAAAAAAACAAGGTACTTGGTGCCTTCTTTTCTTCACTCTTAACTGGCAAGACCAGCCTTTGTGAATCACAAGCCCCTGAGACCAGAGAAAAGTCTGGAGCAGGGAAGAATAACCCTTGAGAGAGGAGGACCATGTTAAGGGGAACTCTCTGAACATACAGAAATCCATGAAGCCTCAGTGGTTGCAGCCATGAGTGCTGAGTCACTGGAAGCACAAGACAGTAAAGCATAAGAAGAAGATTAGGAGTAGTCAGCATGTTTATTAAAGGAAAATCCTGCTTAACCAACCTGATAGCCTTGTACAGTGAGATGACCAGGTTGGTAGATGTAGAGAGAAAAGTGGGTGTTTACTTTGACTTTAGTCAGGTTTTTGATGGAGTCTTCCATGACATCATCACAGATTAGATGACAAAATCTGGGTTGCATAACCAGAGAGTGAGGAAGGATTAAGAGCTTGCTGAACAGCCAGGACCAGAGGGTCGTGATCAGTGGCATAAAGTCCATTTAGATGAAAGTCACTAGTGGTGTACCCTCAGGGGCTCCCCTCTCCACCACCCCCTCTTGATAAGGGGACAATACTGACAGACTATAAATTAAAAACAATATTTTACTAAAATCACAGATAACAACAACACACATAGCAAAAGTACACAGAAAAAGATGTCCTGCCCACAGAAAGTCACTTCCCAGTGGGACAAAGCAAAGACAGATGCTGTTCCCACACCACATGGCCCAAGGAGAAAGACAATATGGTGGGGGTAGGGAGGCTCCTGCATTAGCTTACATGGGCCAAGAGAACAAAGAGAGTGTGGCAAATGAATTTCTGTGGGCCAGTGTGCTCCACTCACCAGACAGATGATGGGGAGACAGAGACAAAAAAAAAAGAAACCTGGGAAAATGGCACCCTCCAAAAGAGGAGCCTGCGCTGCTGTTGTGCCGACCCGGTGAGGTCTGCAGGGTGCAGGGTCTCTCTCGGCGGCTCCGGGGCTGGGACCACGACTGCCCTGGCTCCTGGGGCAGCATCGTCCCACACAGGAGCTGCTTTTGTGAGGCCTGGGCTCCACCGGGCTGGAACAATGATGAACAGTGAAGCTGCAGTGATGACAGTCAGTCCTGGATGAAAGCTACCTCTCCCCAGGCTCCAGGCAAGGGAAGAGCAGCCACGCTTCTGCTTCCACCTGTGCTTAGAGATCAAAGCCCATCAAAGATGATGATGTGGAATAGTGCTAAACTTCGCCTCCTACCTCTATAACTGGGACAATTACTTATTTCATTGTTTTTATTAGACAGAAATGTATATTTCGAAGTGATAGACAGATTTTCTCTTCAGATGTCTGTCCCTGTTGTTGCAACTCCAGCACGAAGAGGTTTTGATTGATAGGGTGCATCCGCAACCTTGGCAGAGCTGTTGCTGGTTTGCCAGCTTGTTGCCTCTCTCAGTAGGTTTCCCACCAAGTCTCTTAACTGACTGTAAACAGCACAACGTCAGAAGGGTTAATATTCTGTCTCACATTCTGTAATAACATGTACCTAGTACAACTGAAAGGCATAGAAATGGAACAAAAACATATGGGCTGTCAATAAAATATTGCCACCTTAGAGTTATTATATACTCCTTGTATACTCTCTAAAAAAATCACTGCGTGGAGGTTTTCTTTCCCAACATAATTTCTATCTTTTTAATTTAGTCCTCTTCAGAAACTACTATATTTCATCATTTAACTCAGAAATTGTGTGCCTTAGGGCTTGACTTCATCATGCACTAATAAAATGAAGAGAAACAGACCTTTAAAAATAATTCTGAAAATAAAGGCTGTCAGCAAGGATTAAATTCAGCTGTGGCACTGGCTTGAAAAAGTTATTTTGCTCTAAAATACATTAAATATTTATTAGCTTCACCTGAGGTAAACATGCAGTTGTTTACATATCTTCAAATTTGTATATACAAACTTGTAAATGAATTTAGAAAGGAACACCGCATTCATAAATATATACCATTCTTTTCTCTGTTTTGAAAAATAAATCACCAAAGTGTTCCATTAGCAATAGGCCAGGAGTAGAAAGGGAGGATATTTGAGGAGCAGGACCCATTTCCTTAACCTGTCAAATAAGATGTGCTATTAGTAATTTGGTTTGTTTTGTCTCCTTTCTATCTCAAACTCTTCCTCTCCACAAGCTATGTCAATTGACTTAGGGCAGAAGTTATACAAAGAAGTGTGATGGATTCTGGATTTCCTCATACTTATTAGTCAGAGAAGGTGACCTAAACCCATAAGAAACCCATAAGCCCATAAGAAATGTCTCTACTGTGATCAAGAGATTTGTGAAACTGAAGGTCTCAACAAACTATTTTTAAAATCTTGTTGAGTCAAGATAACATTCAGAGTTTTCTTTGGCACCTTGGATAGATGTTTAGTTAAATGGGGACTTGTTGCTAGACCACGCAACACAGTAATTAAAAAAGCTTATACCCCAAAACTTGTCAATTCTGGCATCAACATTTTGAACTTCAGAGTTCCTCAGGTCTCTGAACTTTGTGACTGAACTTCTGTGACTCCTTCTTATGAGCAGAAGCAGTTGAGCTTCTGAGAAAACAGTGCCTATTTCATAACCAGAGTATACCTGGGTTAACTAATGGTCAGAGATCCTCAGAGCACACCAGATGCACAAAAAAGTGAACAAGAAAGTATTGAATGGTCCAGCGCAGTATAGGAAATCTGTGTTCCACACTGTGTTGTCAGGACTATTTTAACCTTCATAATGCAAATGAATTGTCATAGGAATTGAGACAGCAGCAATATTTAATTTTAGACCTTGGATCAAATATTTTATGTGATTTTCTAGTGCTTGACATAGTTGCATTTGCTCAATCCCTTTTCTCTGGAACATTATTTACTTAAGGTTTTTTCAGCACTTTTATTTCTACCTCTTTAATAATAGATATCTTTCAGAAGCCATGTTTTATTTTCCTTATCTGTCTGCTGCTTGTAAAATATTTTTGTATGTTCTATGGCAGTAATTTGGATTCTTCTGTTTTGTCCCTTGCAAGAGTGAAAAAAGTTTTCTTAGCTTTTTACTGCCCTCACCAAATTTTCCAAGTATATTAGATTTCAGTCTATCAAAGATTGTATTCCTAGCACCTTTTAGCCTATAAATCTTATCATTTTCCTCCTCTTGCTGTCCATCTATTTCCTGCGTCTTTGATTGCCTGATTTTGTTTTCCCTTTGTAGTGAAATAATGCATGGACACCACATGATTTTTTAAAGCTTTCTTCAGCAATTTAGTAATTGAACAGTTGTCTTTTCTATGTATTTTCTTAGCTAGTTGCACAGATTTCAACAGTTGAGAGAATTAATCCTTAAATAAATTCTCCCAGTGGCAAGACATCTCCAGCTTTTCACATGATTGAGCCGCCTTTTCCTTTGCATTATCCTGTCCTTACTCCTCTAGGAAAAGCTTTGTCTTTCACTCTGTAAGCACCCCCTGCAGGTCTGTATAAACTTCCTGCACCCTCTCTGGGGGATACTGGCAGTCGTTCACTGTGGTGTGAAGGAAAGACAGGACACCTCTTGTAGTTACCCTTCTCTTCAGCCCTTCCAGCTAGAGTGCATATTGTCAGTCATGAGAATATACATTGTTGTGAGCAATAAGTAACTTTAGAAACATTACAGTGATATACTGAAAAAATACGGCTAAATATGAAGTTTCACTCACATATATATGCTTCTGCCAAGTGTCAGCATTCTCGCTGGTCTTCTCTACAGATTTCTTTCAGTCTACAGATCTCGGACACTAAATCCTTTTAGTTCTTCTACCTATGGAGTGGGTTTTTAACCTTTTAGGCTAACCTCATTTAGGATTGTTGAGTTGACCATCAGCTGTGGTGAAAAGCAAGAAATTTTTTACCTGTTCTCAGCTTTCAAGTCATGGTCTCCACTTGCAATTCCTAACCTTCAAACTGAAACAAGTCATTGGTACTGTCAGCTGTGACCAAAAAATCACCTGGAAATGGAGAAGATTTTATTTTTGGCCTCAGGAAGCAAAGACCAGATTCTTTTTCACATTGTCAGTCTTTTGATTTAAGATTTAATATCTTTAAGAAATGTCAAAAAAACACATGAATAATGAAATAGAAATATTAATAATATTTTATGTCCATATCAGCCTTTGTATCTTATAAAATATTATAAGATATTCTTCAAATAAAAAAAAAATCTGAAAGGTAAATAAAGCTTACTGGAATTCATTAAATTCAAATTGGAAAACTATTTTTTATTTCTATGCTTCAGCATTAAGACACTCAATGAAAATGTTTCTGTTTCCCAAAGATCATAGTTTTACCTTTCTTTTAGGCTCTGATAAAATGATCAGTTTCTCTATTTGGTGCAAAAGACTGGAGTGCACATTACAGTACAGATGTTCTTGATTTGACAGTGACCAAACTCTTTCACATTCAGATGCTTCTCTTGTCTATGGACTAAAACTAATACAGCATGTAAACACTGAAATAGTAATTAAATTCTAATCTGTATTAAACTCAGTGCTGCCTGCATCACGTGGCTACAAAGAACCAAGGACCTCTGTGGAAAACACTAGTGGCACAACATTATGCTAAGTATAGTCTCCTCTGCTAAAGCAGTTAAAAATGGTAGCATTGTTCTAATTGCAGGGGTTTTTAGCCATGAAAAAGAATTTGCAAGTGTGCTCAGCCTCCTTTGACTACTGAGGGATTTCTACTAGGTGTCTTTCTGTTCATATTTGATAATACACAGGTATGCTTTATCCATTGAGATCATATTATTGCTCAGCAGGTATAAGTTGGTATCACTTTGTTCATGTCAGTTGTATGCCTTTTAAAACTTGTGAATATGACCTATGATAAGATTTTGAGTCAAACTCTACAGGATTTTAGTTTGTTAAAGTGATTTACCCTATTCTCATATAATTTGAGGAAATTAATATTTTTGGAAGCATACTTTGAGGAAAACCTATTAATACAAGCATTCACACTGTGCTCATCTGTGTGGTATGTCTGCTTCTTACACAATGAGCAGGAAATAAAAGAAAAATGAAAGAATTGATTGAATCAGTTTCTTCAAGCTTCAGCAGTGTGAATTCTCACTGTTGTCTCTTTATGCCATCTAGTTTGCTCTCACTATCCTAAGTCAACAGAAAACATTTACTATGTGTGATTTTTCTAAGGAAGGGCAAGAATATATGAAATACAGTGCATGCCCATTCTGCGCCGTAGAGTATTGTACCCCTTTGACACACCTCAGACAAAGTAAATGGAAATTGCACTTTTGTGTCTCAGGGCGCATAATTGTAGAAGATAAGATGCACCTCTTGACAGAAGAAGGCTTGAAATATGCATGAGCATTCTTCTGAGAATTTTCAGTCTTCTGGAATTAACATAGTAAGTATTTTAGCAGATCCATCAGGTTAAAAGAGTAAGAGAAGATATTCAGTCCTTGGTGTAGTCTCTCACTGCAGGAAGTCTTTTACACATAGTGTGCATGTAGGCAGACAAGGGGACAATAACACTCATATTTGGGTTTTTTTTCAGTTTTAAACATTATAGAGCACCCTTTCTCCACCATACTCCATTTCAGGAATACCAAACCCTCAGTTCTTGGTCCTCTCCTCTTTGTTGCCATATCCATGGCTCTTTCATGTACTAAAAACCA
>WAAG01048430.1:0-15634 GCA_013390105.1 Tichodroma muraria | reverse complement strand
TGCAAGTGCACATTGCCAGTTCACGTCTGGTTGTATCTTGACCTAAGTAAAATCAGAGCAATAAGAACAGAAAAAAAATCTGGAAAAGGTAATGTTGCTGGTAACATTGTACTTTCAATGGCAGAGTTTTCCCCTTTCTCAGCAGAAGAGGCATGAATCCTCCAAGGAAAGTAACATCATCTAGTGGGAAAGTAGCTAACCAAGGCTACTGCGGAGTGGAGAGGGACTTGAAAAATGCCCTTGTTCTCTGATGTTTCTAGTGGATTTATTTCCTCAAAGCACTGCTTTTGGCCAGCATTCTGCTCCTTTGTTCACACTTGTCAGCTCCAGCCTCCTCGCTCAGGGCATGAACCTCTCAGGCTCATGGATACATGGTCCAGGCCTGAAAATTCAGTGATGTAATGCTGAGAGTTGAAAAGCACTAAATCCTGGAGACCAGCACCGATGGGGAAGGGATGCAAAGTATCCCTTTTTCTTAATGTTTCTTACACATGCAGGTTGTGTGTTACAAATTCCTATGCTGGTCAGATAATTGCAGCCACAGGCAGACAGTCACACGTGGTTTTCCACAAGTGGAGCTTTAAAAATTAGGCATTGTGCAAGCCCTCTCCTCACACAGTTATATGGTCATAATACATATTTTTTATCTCTGCGATAGAACTTTTTTGTCAATTCAGAACAAAACCATCAAGTTTTGAAACTTTGTTTAAAAGAAATTAGAAACTAATATTGTTGGACTGGACAAAGTGTTTCATTTTGATTTGGGACATTTTGGTAGAGGCATACAACATATGAAACAGAAAAATGTCATAAACTCGAGGTTATTTTGAATGGAATACTCAAGAGACTCATCATAAAAAATGTCGAAATGGGAAAGAGTCTCATCACAATAAATGCTGAAGTGGGACAGAGATTTCAGCTGAGTCAGACCATTTCATCTTGGTTCACTTTCAAAAGAAGATTCAAACATAACTGCAATGTTTTCATAAATGGCATTTTGATTTTAAAAGAATTGTGTTTTCCAATTGAAAAAACCCAAACAAGTAACATCAAAGATTTTCTAATCAGCCTCAGTAAATGAGAAAGGTTCACCAGTTCAATACAACATGCAAAGCCTGGGAAGAATTAAAATTCTTGAAATGTAAACAGAGAGGATTTTTTATTTTTATTTTTGAGTTAAAAAAAAACAACAACTTTGACATCATACAATGTAGGAGTGTGAGAGAACCCACCCTGCATCTGGTAGGTGGGGAGGTAACCAAAGTCTGCCCCAGTCTCCCACAGGCCACCTCCTCACAGGTGGAAAGCCCAGAGCAGAGGATCAGGATTTCTGGGCAAAAGCAGCCTGGAACACCCTGGGGAACCCTATGAAAATGACTCACTCACAAGGGGTGGGGACGTTTTTGGAAGGAGGTTAGTGGAGAGCTGGCTGCTCAACCTGTCCTTGGGGACTGGAGCTGTGAAAAGACTGGGAATTTTTATAGCTTGAGCAGGCTGCTGCCTCTCTTTTAACGTAGGAGGGAACGGGTGGAGGATGGAGGAGGGATTTGTTTTGGTTTTTGTTTGGGTAACAAAATCAGAAGAGACCATTAGATAGAGTTATCTAGGATGACTTTTCTTTTGCTTGCGTGTTTTGCTGACAAAAGCTACAGGCACTTTCCCGTAAGCAAGGCTTGCACTGAGAGGTCTTTAAAGTGCTTCATACACAGACAGTTTAACGAAAGCCCACGTATTTCTCTGGGAAAAATTATGCTCTTACCGACAGCTTATTTCTCTAAGTCAAAGTGAACGTTAGGGGAGAAGGATTATCCTAAGAATGTTGCTAAAAGATGAGTGGACCTGGCAGTGTTAGGTTTACAGTTGGACTCAATAATCTTAAAGGTCTTTTCCAACCTAAGCTATTCTACAATTCTGTGATTCTGCCACAGCTATTCAAACCAGAACACTTTCCTGAGTTTAGCAACCTTTCCACAGTCTGGATAATTGTCTCAAGTCCTATATTTATGTTACTGTGATTTTTTTTTTCTTTTTGCCTTTTGCATTATGGATGTAAGTTGTACATTAAGGTTTTTTTTACTGTATTAGAAAAGTATTTCAGTACATTTTTCTGGAGAAATGAGGGGAAATCAAACACTTAACTTGAAATTCTATGAATCATTTTATTATTTTTCTAGAGTTCACTTTAGTAATAGAATAGAAATGAAGCAAATATTAATTAAAGAGACAACATTCAGTCTGTACTGAACCATTTTCATTTTCTCAAAGTCAAGCTCTTTCAGTGACCAAAAATGAATAATTGGTATTTTTTTAAATATTACAACTTCAGTTGAAAATTAGTTGTCTTCTGATTTCAGGCAAAGTGATATCAAATAGCAATATTACTTGTGGAATGGAAATTATTTCCTTTCTCTGTTCTGTTTTTGTTACCTTTGGTTTTTATGACTGGCTTTTTTTCCAAGGCAAAACTAAATGGTATTAGATCAGTAAAATTACAAAAAAAGGTTTGCATGGATGTCCTAGGACTGGAACTAGTATCACATTTTACGTAAATTTGAGTATAACACTTCGCTAAATTTTTGCAAAGACATGGCAATTTTTACTTTACAGATTTTTTTACCTTTTTGAAGGAATGACTTAACATCAAGAGAAGGAAAAACCTAACAAAATCATAATAATTAAAATCCCCTAAGTTTTAATAATAAATATAATAATAATTAAAACCCCACAAATTTTGTTGTATGCTTTGGACTTATTGTCCCAAAGAGAATGTGCAAGTATGTGACAGGTGACAGGTAACAGGTTAAGATTCAAAAGAAGATGCAGCAAAGATGCATCTCTCATCTTAGATGTGTCCACATGCTCCATTTGGTTATGTTGCAGAATTATTTGGCCATGCTAACATTAGACTGGCAGATCCAGATGTTAACAGCTGTCTCTCCATAGTGGTTCAGAGCTGAGCATTCATTATGCTGCTCTGGTGATTTTGTAACCAGTTCCACTTTCCATGGGTTTGAGAATGTTGACAGTACCTTAAAGTTAGCTTGAGTATGTCTCTACTATACTGTGTTCACTGTCAGGGCATTGACTTATTTCTACTTGAAATGCCAAACCTCCAAATGAAATTTGGTAGGTGCTAATGTCTTCAATTTCCTTCTTTTCTGTGCTTCTCCCACTCCTGCTTTCCATTCCCACCCCCACTCATGCTTTGCTGCAGCCTACAGCAATATGTGGAGGACATAACATTATTAAACACCAAACACAAAATGAGATGTGGGGCAAATTGTAATGACAAGGTAGATCAGTGTCTGTGTGTGGAAGGACTGTGAGTACACAACTCAGAGAAGCAGAGCTGGGTTAACACGGTGAATGTATTTAAACCATGGCATCTGAAGGATCCTAGAAAAATAGTTCACTGTCTTCTCCCCTAAATGAGTATTTTTTAGTATCAGCTCCATAAATGTGGAAACCTGAGTTCAATGTATGTGGGTGTTTGCCATTTTGGAACTGGCTTAACTTTCTAATGACAAGCAAAACAATGTGTTTGTTGCTCTTCTGGGTGTTTTATGCCTCTGTGCCCCACAGCTGGTGCTCATGAGCACTGCCAGGCACTCTGCCCCCGTTCCGGTCCCTGAGGTCAATGGGTTTATTTCTGGCTGGACATGGGTTGGTGGCTGGCTATGAAAGATGACATTTGCAATTGCACATGTCTAGGTCCTCCTACTTCACACTCTTGTGTGTTTGTCCCAGCACTGTCTGATTTTGTGACCCTTCCATTTGCTTCCTACATTTTTAGCTGACTGTGGGGGTAGCTCAGGTCTCCTGTGGAGCAGCATGGCTTCTCTTCTGCCTTCCCTCGCTGTGTTACACATTGAATGTCCCTGCCCTGCACCAGCCACTTTGAGCTGCTAAGTCCCAGGGTACCAGAGCAGCCACGGAGCCATACAGGCAGCTGAATGTGTGATATCTCAGATGCAGCACCCCACCACAGCCTCTCCTTTGTCAGAGCCAGGGCAGAAGCAGAGCGAGAACCACATCATCCCACATGTGGAGCCCTAAGCTTTGAGCATTTGCAGCTTGAAGTTTCTCATTTCCAAACTGCGGTGCCTGGGGGAGCACAGACCCCACAGATAAGATACTGCCAAGCTGAAAAATTACTTTCAGTTTTGGGTTTCCAGGGTTTGGGCTGAACTTTAGTTACATATTGGAACTTAATTCCTTCAGCCAACACACGAATACTTGTAGACAAGACTGAACTTCTGGCACACACTTCCTACCTTATGTTCACTTTAAGTGGCAGCATCACAGAAATATTCCTGAATGGTGAACTCTGCGCCAAAGGCATTACTGGCAAGTAACTTTCTTTCTTTTCCAAGCTTCAAGAAATGCAGGAGATAAGCCTTTATCTGTGTAGCTGGTATTTTGTTACAATAGAGTGAATAGATAGGTCTGTATCACAGAAATCATGATTCAAAAAATAAAAGACATCTTAACAGATGGAAATTAAAATATGTTTTCAGTAAACGTCATCTGATTGGACTACTCAGTTTTTTGCATGTGTTTTTATTGCTTCTAGGACCAGATAGATAAGATAGATAGCAATAAGAAAATACTTTTAATACTTTTTATTTTCTGTTTTGCTCTACTAAATATAATTGTTGAAATTACAAATATACACAGAAAATATAGTATCTCTGCTGCCATAGTTATAATGCCATGTACCTTCTACACACATGGAAGCACATCCCATGTTTTCAGAGCTCCAGTCTTTTCAGTGACAGAAGGTACCAGATTTTGTAATGGAGTCCTGGCCCAGCAGGGTCATGTTTCAACAATGAGTGTATGAAACAGACATTTATAGTTGGGCCTGGTGTGCTGCAGCAGCACAGTTCCCTTCCATCAAAGGACTGAGCAGGAGGTAATCACCCTACAGGTGCCTGTTGGATAAAAGTAATGTGACAGCATTTTCTCTCAGTGGCAAGACACATTCGTAGATGGATCTGCAAGAGACTGGAGAATGGGTTTAATTCAGACTAGAGTGAATTCCCTCTGGTTTATGGGAATATTCTCTCCCCTATGGTAGTTCATGAACTTTCTCCTTTCATCTGACAGAATTAGTGCTCCAGTAGAAAGTACTTTTTGGGATGTTTGTGCCCATGGCTGGACTCAATGACCTTAGAGGTCCGTTCAAACCAAAATGATTCCATGATTTAGGTCCCTTACTGTCTTTGTAGAGTCTCTCAGAATAAATAACTTGTGCTCCAGCAGGCCAGATTTGTTATATCCCTCCCTGATGAGATCTTGAACAATGATGGTGCTCTTACCCACCTGGAAAGTGAGTGAGAATCTGAGATCCCATTCCCAGGATTCACTCAGCTCCAGAAGGTTTCAGCACTAGGCAAGCCTTGGCCCTGTTGTTGCTGACCACATGGACACGTTTCACATCAGGGAGAAAGTGGGGGCAGTAATGATTATACAATACACACAGGAGAGTCAATAATAGTGCCAAAAAGCAACAAACAAAGAAGTATTGAGACAGGGTTTGTTTTTGTAAGATTATACTCAATTCAGTCATTCTGTGACTGCATGTATTCTTCTGTTTATTTATGTAATAAGCCTCCCTTGTAAGGCTCTAGCAGATAAAAAAAAATGGAGTCTTTCCAGATGTGTGAAAAATGCAGTTATTTGGAGAGGTTTTTATACACTGTCTTGCTACAAGAAATTTTAACTCACCAATCATCATCAAGAATATTTGGATTTTCCTTGGTAAACCACAAAAACCTTAATGGGGAAAATCATTAAACATATAAAGTTATAGAAATATAAATATTTGACTAAAACCATTATTGAGAAGGCTCTTGGGAACCTGTGTTTCTGTAAACTTTAAGGCCTATAATGAATATACACATACCCTTCTTCCTCTCTGTTTTCTCTCCTCCTGTGAAAGGTCAAAATCGCTTCAAGTTACAGCTGTGAGTCTGAGTAGTTTTATGAAGTTTTACTTCATTGGCTTGTCCTAGGAACACAAATTTATTCACGCTGCATGGCAGAGCAAAAGGTATGTCAATGTCTGAGGAACAAATGTAAATGTTTAAAATGAACTGAGTAAGCTATAGAATAGCAGAGCCAGAGAGGCCACCTTGTAGCGCTTGTGTTTTATGATCTGTGTTTCTAACAGCACAAGTGTGAGTATATTATAGCTCTTATTTGAAAGGAGAATAAAATTTTCTGCATGTCTTTCCTAAAATGTGTGATCACAACAGACCTCTGCAAATTAACCTCTGTGAAGCCAATCATGTGAAGGATGTCATTATAAAAAAAAGTTGTAAGGTCTCAGTTGTGAGGTCAGCATCACTAACCTTTTGTTTTGGAGCACATTTTTTTACTGTTGGCATCACAGAAATGGTATATTGATTGTGGGCCTTTGACTTTTTTCCTAGAGAAGGAGAAAGAACTCAGTATTTGAAACCCATCTTTCCTCTAGACAGGGAAGATAGAGGCAAATCTTAGTCTAAATATCTGTCTAAATCTAAATCTCTGTCTAAATAGACAGGGAAGCTCACAAGAGAAGATCTAAAGTTGAATTCTATTTTTCGTGTCATAAAAACCAAAATAAGTTTAAAATAAGGACCTGAGCCTATGTTTCAGTGAGTACCCTCTGGGAATTAAAGCCTGAAGTCTGAAGGAATTTTTTGGATCCAGAATATGTCTCTGCCTCCTCCAGGAGTCAAATGACTAAGAGACCCCTCTGGATTGTCTTTGAGGACTTTGTCTCTTCTATCTATTCCCCTTTCTGATCCCCTTTCAGCTTTGAAACAGATCATAATAATCTCCAGAAATGAGCTTCACAACTCTCAGCACTACTTTGCATTTACTTGGTTAAACCAGAGTAGCCTTAAACACAGTGTATTCATGTACCAGGATATTGTGGATTTAGTGAAAATTTGCAACAAATCAAAGTAAAGTATGAAGCTGTATGTTTTATGTCTTTACTAACAAGTTTAATAAAAGTTTAAATTTAATTACTTGTATAATCAAACAAAGGCTGCACAATCTCTCAGTATATTGTGCAGCTTTAGGGCCCTCAGATAATGCAGAAATGTACCTTTTCCATAAGCCTTTTAAGGATTTAGTTACAATCATAATTCAAAAGTAATATCAACTGGAAATGTAACTGGAAGTCATCAAAAGAGTTTACCTTAAGAATATAGTACCTGGCTCTAATGTGCTTGTGTGGTAACATTGGACGATATATCCTTTGCACACCCACCACAGAATCTGTGTTGCCTTCCTTACAGTGTATCCTAAAACACACAACAAAGAGCTGGCTGAGCACAGTATGGCATTACAGCATCCAGCCCTTCCCCCATAAACCTCAGCTCAGCAGAGGTAACAACCTTAAGATATGCAATCCTTCTTCTGCTCTTTTTGCAGTCTCTTCTGTGTGCAGTTACTATTTTACTAAGAACTTCTGTGTTTTCTGCTGAATATATTTGCCCAATAATGGTGCACCCAGTAGCACATACATGTTAGAAGTACAGCTTGACCCCATTTAGGTTATGATATATGGAAAAGTACAGGTTTACTCAACATAGTATTTGTCTGTAGTTGCACCATGACTTCTTTGTAAGGAACTCAAAAGGAGAAAAGAGTAAAAATATATTAAAATAATGCCATTTCTAAATAAAACTGTAAAGATGAGAAGCAGTATCAATAATAACACATTAGATAGACTGGAGCTGGAAAGGTCTACCTAAGGTGTAATACTGGTCTATAAGAACAGTTGTATAATTTCTTTGCACAGTAGTCAGTAGGAATGTAAATGAAAGGGACATCCTTGTCATGCAACAGGAATAGTGTCTGATGTGCTACCCAGAAGTCAGTGCAAGGAAAAACCCATCACCCCTGTCTGCAGTCTCAACTGCTGGCAGACAACATGTGTCCAAACCAATAGGTAAATTTCCTGAGAGACTTTGTCCTGTCAGTGTGGCAGGATGGAGGATTTAGCAGGGCCATGGCCAAGGACCCAAGCAGTGACAACCTCTCATAGATTAAATGAGGTGTTCACAGAGCTGCTACGTGTGCAAATGGGACTATGGAAGGTCACATTAACTTACCCCTTGCCTCCCCTGGCCCCCTGGCTCCCATCCCCAAGACTGTACCTGGCTTGTTGTGTGTAACGACTGCAAAAACTGGACCTGAACTGACAGAAAGAATCAGTTTCTGTATAATAAAGAATTATTCTCTGTACAAATGTTTTCACTTGCTTAGTTGGCAAAACAATCTGGGAAGTAATATAATGTATCAAGTTGAAAAACTTCTTGACATTGAATCAGAGAGTAATTTCAGAACATCTGCATGTTTCCTGACCACAGGCTGAAACAGTAAGAGTTGTTTTGTCCATGCATATCCCTGAAATAAAGAGATCAGAAGAGAGTTAAAGGACTAAAAGTCCTTTCTCACAAAGGAAGAAACAAAGCAGTAATTCCAAGGATGCCCCTTGCAAGCACAAGTTCAAAAAAGATAAGCTGCAGGGTGGGGCCCTTATGTTGTAGACTTTATTGTTTTATAATTTCAGTTGCTTTTAGAAGCTTTGACTCTAAAATGTTCTTGTGGGATTTTCTCTCAAGGTTTTGTTCACTGCTTCAATCAGTGCTTACTGTGCTGGGATGAAGTCCAAGTCTTAGTCTAGTTTATTAAGGAAATCACAAAAAAGAAATGGAGACAACTGTTCCATCTGTGCTATGATGGCTTCTGAGCAGGGGAGATGAACTTGGGGAGTCCACAGGACTCAGAGACTCTGTATACCTTGCAAATGTGAAGAGCACAGAGCGATAATTTCTCTTCCTTTACAAGTCGAAGGAAGCAGAAGCAGAGCACATGCACTGTAAAGCAAGTGTAATAAACAAACTTGTCTTTGGCTTTATGAGATCCACTGCAAAAGACCAGTTTCTGTAGTCAGAGGTCAGTGCTGTTGCTGTCCATCCTGGACATTCTGTCGTCAAATGAGGAGGTGGTGGAAGCTGAGAGATGAAATTTCCCCAGTGAAATTCAGTCCACCAACTTAGCCCATCACCAACACACTACATTTAGAGGTACTCTGTGAACTTTTCAGACAAAGCTGGAGGCACAGCCAGCCAAAGTCCTTCAGCTTAGGCTTCCTGGGTAACAGGCAGCTTGCATCACTGTCTTGAACCAGAGTACTTAAATGTTGCCTTAACTGGCTTTGGTTTCAAAGTAGGTGGTCTGAGTGGGAACTGCTGCTAGTGAGGAGAAATACAGGTGGCTGACGGCTGAGCTCAGTCTGCAGTCCCCCAAACAGCAACGGGGCACAGACTTGCTGGGGGCCTTAGAAACTCTTTCTTCCCTCTGAGCACACATTTCCATCGCTCCCTGTCCCCCAGTACACTGTGCAGCCTTAAATTCTGCCCCCAAGGTCCCTCACTCTGCTCAGTTGTTAACTTTCACACATGATTTTTTTCTTTTTTTGATTTTGCAGTGATGAAATTTCATCAAGGCTGCACTAATTTCAGATTTTGGCCCATTTATCACCAGGACAACTGTCCAAATCCATTTATTACAAACATATGTTATGAATTCAGTTAAAACAAAACAAACAGTCTATTATTTTATCCAGTCATAATAATCACACTCAGACTTACTTAAAGTAAGCATCATTTAAAAGCAGCATTTTTAATAGCAAATCTGTTCAAGTAGTGAGTCTGAGATCAAATGGTAGGCAAAGCCATAATATAAGCTAAATGAAACAATACCTACCTGTCCTGGGTTAATGCTGAAGTGCATCCCCATTTGTCTGTTTAGCTCAGAAATAAGTTTTGCACCTTTAAAACTAGATATGAGACTGAAGAGGGGAGAAGGAGAAGCAGTGGAATGTCTGAGGTGGTTATTTTCAAAACATAAAGGTAAGAGTTTTCAGCTTTCCTTCACATAGCCTGTGTCGTCTGCAGTGCGGACAGTGGGAGAGAGCTCTCCTTTGCTTTTTGCTAGCTTTTGGCTAGCTGAAGCAAAGAGGTTTTCTGGACTGTGGGTTTTTTTTTTCCCTTTTTCTTGGAACCGTTAGAACCTGCTCTGGACCAAAAACCCAGAGGGGCACCAGGAGCTCACACCTGTGGCCCACCGGGCTTGGCCTGGGCCCAGCATTTCCCAGTGCCAGAGGGACTGACACAGGCTGAGGGAGCCGAGCTGTGACCCACGGAAGAGACTTTCTGAATTCGTCATCTCTTCAGAGCAGCAAGAGGTTTTGTTGTTTAGTATTGTTCATTTGTTGTGCTGGGGAGAGCTTTGCCTGTTAAATAAACAGTTTTTTCCACTTCTTTCCGAGGAAGTCCTTTTCCCAAACCAGTTAAGGGAGGGGCCACTTAAATTTGTTTTCTAGAGGAACCCCTTTGGAGGTTTTCTCCCAAATTTGCCCTAAACCGGGACACAACCATAAAAGGTGAAATCACAATGTTTGCCAGATTGCCTCAGTCTTCCTTCACCCTCTCATTTCTTTTATTAGTTTTTGCATTTAAGACCAAGTACAACAAAGCATAAGTAAGTAAAGGATAGTGTAATCATGTAATGCGCAGAACACCGGATGTGTCCCACAGCCAGCTTGGAGATTTTCAGCATCCTTCCTAGGCTTGGTCCATGGGGCTGGTGGCTGGAACCAGTGTTTTTATGCGAACACAGTTAGCATTCACTACTCTGCCCTTGATTTGTTTCAGAAGTCATCCCACAGCCTTAGAGTAGTCTAGAAACAAGGACAGGCATTCTGAAGCAAATGCCTTGGGGTGAATGATGCCACACGTCTGGTTTATGAGTGCCGCAACTGAATGAGATCCCTGCGGTGAGATTCCACCAGCACAACAGCTGAGCTTCTTGTGAGGAGACAGAGCATTGCAATTCAATGTCACACTCTTTGAGAGAGTCAAAGTTGAAGCCTGGCTCACATTTATTAGGGGGATTAATTGGTGTAGCAGAAAGTTTTTGTATCTCTTTCATCAAGTAGAGTAATAAGCTTAATGAGCTTGGGCATTTGAAAGATGCCTTGTCAAAATGAAGGAGAGAGGTTTTTGCAATGGTCCCACCTCAGTCAGCCCAAGACAACACTGTCAGTAAGGTGTGGCGCAGTTTTTAGGTTATGGTCTTTGCTGACCTGTGCTTTTACTGACCAAACAAAGCTCAGAAAAAACAAGCACCACTGGTGATCCCTTCTGAATGAAGGAGTTCTCTTGGAGTCAGTGGGTAGGGAGGGTATTCATATACCCTCATTAGTATATATATTACTATACTATCATTAGTGCTATTAAGACTTGTTTGGAGGCATAAATTATTATTTATGAAGCGCTTTCATGCCGTGCAGACTCAGATAGACAGATTCACAGGCACTTGCCTCAGAGTGCAATGCCCTCACAGGCTGGGTGATTGACCAAGGAGAGAGTTCTATTCAAGAGACACACTTTCACTTCAGCCGTTCACCAGGAAAGGTGGAGCAGAAAATTCAAACATTTTCCTTGATTCCTATGGTGTTCTTTACCTTTTGCTGCAGATTTCCGTAAGAATCTGTACACAATATCAGTTTCCTCACATCTTTCTTTCCCCAATGTTAGTTCCTCCTGTGGCTGCCACCATGACACAGGTGTGACTGTCTTTGAGCACAACACACCAAAACCTGTGACCCAGGCACAGCAGAGCTGCAGACTTCCATCTCCAATCTTAGATTTCGTCTGTAGAACTCATGGTGGGGAGCTCTCGTTGGTGCTGGCGGAGGAGAGGGAAGGATAAAACAGACCAGTTGGTGATGACAACCCATGAGGTCATTGACAAAGTATCTAATGGGCCTGGTCTCACAATGTTTTCCATGACTCAGTCATCTCCTTTTGTGCATAGTTCCTTCTTTCTTTTGTGATAGCACCTGAAATGTCAAAGAAGGTCTCCCTGCGTGAGATCTTGACAGATTTGATCAGGATTTTCCTTTTCACAAGGCCCCAGTGCAAGGCCACAACAGAGTTATTGAGCATTTCTACACCTCCACAGATCTCCTGTGCAGGGGGCAGGTTTCCACTGGGTGTTAATCAGTGCTGCTCACCAAAACCTGTAGCAGGATTGTCATTCTACCCAGGCTGTGCATCTAATCCCAATTTCACATTAGTGTATACTGCTGCGTGAAACATCAGATGAAGATGATGCTGCTTAGTATTTTGAAAGGCATCTTCTACACAGATTGGAAGGCAACTCCCTGTAATTCTCCACTTGACAGTTATTTAATACATTTCAGCTCTGGTTTCAGTGCTACATTTAGATTTACAAAAAAAGGATTCCTGACATTTTGTCAGTTTTTTCATCTATGCCTGTATTCCCACTTCATCTCACATTTCCTCAGTTCATTACAGCAACCCCCGCTATGACAGGATAAAGCCACACACAAAAAGTCCTTTCATGGTTACTTCACATTGATATCTATTTTTGAGAGAGAAGCTGAAATGAAGCAGCATGACTCTCTAATTCACTTTTTCTCCTTGTCAGCAATTGGATTGACAGGGCTGGGGTACAGACAGACACACTGTCACCTCCAGTTTAAATGCCCCACTGGGATGTAAATTCAGAATGAAGTGAGAGAAAAAATTCCAGCCCAGTCAGATTCTAAAACATATTAAATATATACACCAGATGAGGACAGTTATCATCTTTTGTGAAGAGAAGCTTAATGCTTGCAAGACAGCCTCTGTACTGCAAAAAAAGGGATGCTTAGATATGTAAAGCTTTGACTTGCAGTTGTTGTCGACATGCCAGATTTTCTTTGGGCTTTTACCTAGCACATATCTTTCTTCCAGAACAGCTTGTTAGTGACCATTCTCATGTTTGTTTGGTGTAACAATTTAGAAGATTGTGACTTTCTTCTCCTACACCTCATTTACCCAAAGCAGGGCAGGTCAGAGGGATTTTCTGTTTGCTTTGTTGATTCTTCTGTCCTGTAGCATAAGAAGGAGGAGACAGTAAAAGAAATTCAAAGATAGCAGATCCAAAATGGAAGTAAAAAATATTTCTTCACATTTTAGCACCTACAGTGATACAGGTCTTGACACAACATCAAGAAAATTAAGACTAAGGAAAGATTTAAAACAGGATTAGATTTAGCAATATATTTGGAAGATGACATGAATATGCAGAAGTTGAAAGTTAATGCCAGAAATATTTTGGGAAGGACAGAAACCCTGTGCCTCAAGATTTTATCTAATTTCTCTTCAGGATTAGGAGATTTTGTAGTTTTTAGATGATACCAAAAGGGGATTGTTGATAACTTGTCAGATATAACCAGTCTTGATCATTCTCAGAGAGAACCATTGAATAGCCAGGCTTTCAGGAACTTTATATTGCTATTAAGTTCACCTCCTCTAAACCTTTCTGAAAGAGGTTTGTGCTAGCCTAGATTCCAGGCACACAAAAAATTGAACTTGTGCTTTTCCATTCCACTTCTGACAATTCCAGCCATTGCCAGCACCAACCCTGGAGATACCCCCTTACCCCAAAGGTGCTGCTCAGTGGATATCTGCCTCCTTGGTTTTCCTGCTGTGTACAAGCTCTCCCATTAGGAACACATTGCTACCATAGGATCAAAACCAGTGCTAAGAACTGCATAGTAACCTTAGTACTAACTCTGTTGGGTATTTAATTACCAGAATTATTTATTATTAATTAAAGTAACACCGTCTCAAAACATTGTACAGAACTGAATTTTGCGCCTACTGAAGTCCATGTAAACATAGCTACACCAGAGAAGGGGGCAGACCGCTGCCATGGATCTATTCCTTTCTCCTTTGTGAACTCTGTGCATCACCAGAAAGAGTCCCCATTAGTCTACCAGGACATTCAAGTCATTGCACCTGTTAAATGAGGTAAATTCCTTCCTTCAAGGAGGAATTATCACCTTCAGGAAAGTGTGAGAATGAGTACATAGGAAATCACAGAAACAGTCCACAGCCACGAATTAATAGAAAATCTCAACCTATTCATGCCAAGCAGTTTGCTCAGCTTTCCAGTGAGTTGAGGGTGAAAAGCATGTCCTTGCACAATCACACCTCAGACATGCATTCACCAGCGTCAGTGGCTCTGTACAGCAATATCAAACTTATTCCACAGCCAGCGCCAAATTCGACATCCAGCTACTCCCATAAGGCCAGGATATAAATTTCAGACAACATATTTTTTGACAGCCCAGACTGGCACACCCACTGACCTCATGGGGAGGTCTGCACATACTTCAAGGGTAGAATATGACTTTTAAGTAGTAAATTGTTGTTTATCTGCTTAATGCCTTCTTATGGTCGGTGATGCTGAGTAAGATGTGCTCCCCTTCCAGGTCTTTGTGCTCTATCCCTCATCTCCTCCATCCCTGTTCTCTTCTCTCCTTCTTCCCACCCATCTCTTCTTCTTTCTGTATTTCTTTCTCTGTAATAGCTACCAGTTCCCTCAACGAACCAAATACTTTATTTCTCCATCCTTGAGATAAGAGCTGTCATTATATTAAAGCTATTCATTCAGGTTTAACCAGTAAACTGGATTCCAACTTCATATAGTTTCCACATATGCAGAGCTCACCCTTCACTAATCCTTTGGTTTAACTAGGCTGGTATTTCACCATTCTAGTTTAAGTCCCATAATTTAGATGGTGTTCTGGTGTTAAAATTGATGTCTAATTAAGCTAAATTAATCCCAAACTAGCCTTTCAAACTGTAGGCCCAGGAAAGCAATCCTGCCACAGTTACATTAACAAAAGGTTTTGCAAAAGCTCTTTCAGCTGACACTGTTGCAGAAGGTATACTTATATTTAATTTCTTTGCATTTCCAAGTCTTATGGTGATACGTCTGTGTTCTCAGATTATTCTTTTCAGTGAAAATATTGCTCTAATTGCCTGTTTTTAAAGTAGCTGTGATTTATTTCTCTTGTTCAAAGCTGTTAAATAACAATAGTTCTTTTCTCCACTCTTTACTTTGTTGGGCAATGAGGAGGGTGGGAAGCCCCAATTAAATGAAGGGTTTTGACCCTGGAGGAGTGTGGGAGAGGAAATGGAAGGAGACTAGTAGAGATATTTTTTTGCACAAAATGCCAAAAGACTCTGAGCATTTTAACAAAATAGAAAGCATAACAGGAACAGTAAGGTAAGATCCTGTAATATTTTACCGAAGAGGAACCAAAGAGGAAAATAACACAGGCTTTGCCCCTTCCTCTACAGTCCCACCCATTGTAAAACAGCCTGAGGGAATGTTAGATCAACCACACACAGTACAAACATCCACTGCAAAATCAAGGCTGATTCAANCACTGCAAAAGCAAGGCTGATTCAAGTGGAAGATCTTGAGACAGAGGGAAGAGGGTGGGAGTCAGCAAACACTCAAATCCTTTCTTTAGTTCATGTGTCTGTGAAACTGGCTACCAGGGTTGGACCTCTTGATTCTGATTTTCACACTGCATCCTGCAGTAACGAGGTGCACCACCAGGAGAATTTCAGCTCACTCCTTTCCTCCATGTGGCCCAGCAAAACAAAAGCAGTCCCAGGACCTGGCCCACCTCCACGGAGGACAAAGCACTGAACTCGGTAGCTGGAAACTCTTGATTTGTCAGTCTGGGCAGCCT
>WAAG01048427.1:2536-13119 GCA_013390105.1 Tichodroma muraria | reverse complement strand
ACTATCGTGTTTGTTCTGTTTGTGTATCTGGATCATAGCAATAAACGCAGCTTGGAGAGCAAACATTTGATGGCATATTTTAGTGCTTAAAAACCCCACAGGTGTCTAGGTATATGCAGATGTGAATGAATTAATGAACTTTTTAAATAACAGGGAAACCTTTCTGTTCAGAAGAACTGGCATCCATATATTTAAATTTTATATATATGCATATTGCCACATTCTCTTTCAGCTAACCTTTACGTGAGAGAAACTTCTGCTGATGTCAAAGGACCTGGAGGACATTAGCAGCTGATACTGGTGCCTGTCGGGTGCTGTTGGGTTTGTCTCCCCACCACCAGGCTGGCTTCCCTCACTACTGCCAGTGACCTTGCAAACAGCTCCAACAAAGGTCGGAATGGATTCATTGATCAGCCAGGCCAAGCATATGACAGTCTGTGCCTTAATTGAATCCCAAAAGGGGGCAGACTGGGTTTTTATTACAGAGGCCAGACGATAGCACTCATTAAAAGCTCCACAGACTGTGTGGTTTACTAATTAGTTTATTATACAGACACCTTGACGATGGGCAAAGTTGTCATTTTGCCCTTTATCGCACAGGGGATGTTGTTAAAAGTTTAATCAGCTAACACTGACCAACTTAGCTTGGCAGGCTGTGGACAGTCATTACCGAGGTCACCCCTGCTGTAACAATTCTGACAGGGTCACAGCATGAATCTCCAATAGAAAACACATTACATAAGGTAAGAGTGCACCTGAAAGGGAACCAGGAAAAGAGATGTGCTCAGTGGGGAGCAGGAAACAGATGGACTGTTCGGACAAGTGAAGCCTGCTACGGATTCTCTTTGCTTACATCGTTTAACATATGCTTTTTGGAAATATGGGGAGCTCTGAGCTATTGCTGTGATATGTTCATTAGAACACAAGATAGCCCGAACCAAGCTGTCTGTGAACAGGCACTAAGTGGCTCTGCTCTTGCAAAAGCAGGGATGATTTCCCTGGTTAAGCAAAGCCTAACACTCAGGTAATGTGCAGATCCAGGGCGATAAGAGAACTTGCGCTGGGAAAACTGAAGATCGAGATGCACAGGTTACCCTGCAGGTTACTACCTTGCCTTTCTTTCCATTCCAGAGTCTTCTTTCCTTCCAGAGGAGCTGATGGCAGACCTTGTTGCTGACTACAGCTTCCTCGTGAGAGGCAGAGGAGGGGCAGGCACTGAACCCTTCACTCGTGGCCAGTGACACCACTTGAGGAAACAGCATGAAGCTGAATCAGGGGAGGGTTAGGCTAGATATCAGGAAAAGGTTCTTCACCCAGAGGGTGGTCGAGTACTGGGCCAGGCTCTCCAGGAAAGTGGTCATAGCCCCAAACCTGACAGAGTGCAAGAATACAGTGAAATTCTCGGGGTGTTCCATGCACGGCCAGGAGCTGGGCTTTGATGACCTCTGTGAGTCCCTTCCAACTACAATTCTACATTCTGGGTAGTTTTGTAATGTACCTCTAGTATCTTTATTCCCTGCAGGTGTGGGAATGTGCTACAGCTCAGAGAAACTTCATAAGGTTACCTTTACTTAGTTTTACTACAGTGACATCTGGAAGTCCCAGCAGTGTTCATTAATACCCAGTCTTGGAAAAAGAAATACCCTCTACCAGCTCTGTATCAGAACACATAGAGTGTAATTAGATGTGTCAGATTAAGGTTGGTGTAAAAAAACTGAGGAAAAATGATAAGGGTTCCTGATCTTCTCTTCAGACTAAGTTTGACTGAAACATACTATAACTTCTTTTTTTTTTCTTAGGAAACTAGTTAAAAATCAAAATAGCTTGATCTGCCTGTCAGTCACACCTATGAGGCAACTTTAGTCAAATCTCAGACTGGATAGGGGTCTTAGTTCCTTCAGATTTTCTGGCAGTTGGTGTTTTCCACAAATGGTGGCTAGAAGAGAATGTTTTTAAATTGTTCTCTAGAGAGAAAAATAGGGAACACAGCAGTCATCCCTGCTTTTTCATCTCAGCTGGCTGGCAAATCAATCAGTCAGGGTACCCAATGTACCAGATCAGCCATGGCACATGCTGTCTCCTGTTGAACCACAAAGGAACTCAGGTAGGGGACACAGAGTGGTTGGAGATTCTGTGAGGAAGAACTTACCTGAGGGCAGGACGGGGAAACATCATCATTTCATGGGGAAGGACTCGGGAAGTTGGGTGACACGGACAAATAAGTGTAGAGCAGGCTCTTAAGAGTGGGGTGGAAAGAAAAAGAATTTGTTGAGGTTGGTGCCTGTGGGGCAAAATTCCAGATAAAATGAGATTTTGTTAATTTCTGTACAAATAAAGGAAAAAATAATTTCTTTGGGTGTTGAACAGTGTGACAAGAAAAGAAAATCACTTTCCAGTCCTGAAGAGGATTTTGAACAGAAACAAAGTAAACGTGATCCCACACAGAATCTCCTGAGACTGAGTTTTAATTTGCAGGGACAAGAGTACGTCCTCACATTTCCAACAGGACTAGAAATGGCCTCAGGCTGTGCCAAGAAAGGTTCAGTTGGACATCAGGAAGAATTTCTTCACTGAAAGAGTTGCCAGGCATTGGATTTCTCATTTCAAACTTTATTCACAACCAGCAGCTGTAATTCCAGAGTCTCAGTTACAAAACCAGAAAAATATATTAGATATATGGAATATGTTATCTTCTGAGAGCTGGAGGAGTATATGAGATGTATGTGATTTGGTTTACTAGTATTTTTGGTTTTTTATTTGGACATTGACATCAGCTGAAATTACGGCTTTGGAGAACAAAATGGAGGATTTGGTTGTTGACCATTATAGAAACTTTCACATGGAATATCACTGCATATTTTTGAGACATGTTTCTTCCAGCCATATTCTATTGGGAATTGCATCACACTCAGAACGAAGGTGGAAAGGTAGGAAACCTTGTTTCCTCTCTGGTTTCACTTTGACTTATTTTTCTGCTACAAATGTCCAGTGCATCCAGTTTGATACTCCATCATCATGGATGACACGAATGGGAGAGTCCAAGTCAATTGTGTTCTGTCCAGCATAACTGAAAGACTCTTCTAGTCTCATGTAACACAAAATGTGACCTTGAAACAAACCACAGGAGTAAAGAATATGGTCCTGATTGTCCTATGCCCAGGGCAAGAATTTTGTCAGACCACTTGGTTGCTTTTTCCAGCTCAGAGATCTTGGTTCCTCTGCCAAGAAAACAAGTCTTAACGTAGGGGAATTCACACACCTGAAAATCTCATGCTGTTCTGGAGCTGAGACATGGAGATGGGCCCAGAAGGCTGGTTGCAGCATCACATTCCCAAATAAACACATACAGGCAGGCAAAGTGCAACCTGGTGTGCCTCAGTGCATACTATTCATTTTCATTTGGACATTAGCATAAGGTGCAGTGGCAGCAGATTTGTATCTGTCATCAGGCGGAGTAAAGATCAATGAGTGTGTACTTGCAATATGTCCCGTGGCGGGGTGTGCAGCGAGGGGACCGTGAGAGGAGCCAGCTCAAACAAAGCTTGTGACAAGCACAACAGATGCACCTCTCAAGGCTGGGGGCAAGGATAGAAAAAGAACATCGGTCAGACCCTCGGCTCCCTTCCCCCAGCAGAGTTCCCTTACCCTCAGCTTTTACAAGCTGAGTTGGGCCAGCCCCTTTGCTCAAAACATGAATCCGTTCCCATTCCTCACTCAGGAATCTGGCTGGAATATATTGCAACACCGGGGCGAGCAACGGGTCATGTACGATGGAGGTACCATTGCTAGTTAACATGTCCTGGTAGTCACCCCAGGAGTCTTCTCACAGTGACAGATTGCTCTGTTACAACTGCACAGGCAAATGCTCCATCATTAACTCACTTTAAAAAAAGCTGCCTTAACTGTGAAACTAAAAGACTCCAACTTTCCCTTTTGCTGTAGCTCCCTCAGGCAATGAAGGAATTTGCGATGTGTGTCAATGAGACATTTGAAATCTCACACATTTAAATCATCCCGACTTCAACAGCATTTTAAATACACTGAAACCAGCAGCATTTCTAAATTCAAACACTTACCAGTTTCCTTCCCATAAGCTTGCTCCTATGAGCCTCAAAGGCAGTAGAAAATGTTATTATGTGAACAAAGCATCTCTCTGTAACTGAATTAAATATAAATCCATTAAAAAGAGAGAGATAATATAATAATTAATACTTTGTACTACTATATTACCTTTCCATTGCAGTCTAAAGGTATTAATTCAGCCTTAGCCCACTGTTTCTTTTCCCATTTTATAAACAGAAAAAATGAGGCACAAAGGGGAAAAGTGGTACAACTGAAGGCACATGGCAAATCAGTATCGGGGCAGGCATAAAATCCTGGAAGTCTGGTTTCAGTGCTGCCTCCACCATTCCAGCACCAAACCCCACATGGGAAACAGATAAATGGTACCACCAGCAGGGTTATCTGAAAATGAAAATCAACAGTGAATCCTCAGTCCCCACATCTCGGCCTCAGAGAGGCACGCACGGCTCAGCGGAGGGAAAACTCTAAGCAACCACATAAATGCAGCGGTGGGTAAATTCTGGTGACTTCCCCACACCGTGTGTGGTATTTCTGAGTCTATGTTAGGAAAATCCCATAATCCTATCCTGCAGTCTTTCACCATGCGAGGGGGTGAGGCGCTCCCGTTAAGTTCAGGGGTGTGAGACTGCAATTAAACAGCGATTAGGAGCCCCACGATGCCTCCCAGGTGGAGGGACGAGCTGTGCTCCGGCTAATAACGCCATCAGCAAACAAACTCTTTTGAAGTGCTTGGACGCAGCGCGTTCGGAGAAGTGCCCAGCACGAGGAATTACCACTCTGCCCTCACACAGACATAAATCCGGGCTGCGCTCGGCCCTGGAGATGGATAGACCTGTTTATCCTCCAGAGGGATTTTACATGGCACTAGCAGGCTGCCCACAATGAAAAATCAGGCCTTTAATGATTGCTTGTGAGAACTCGGAGTGACAGAGCTTTTCATTAATCGCCCATTCCTCATCAGCCTCTTAATAGATCTATAAATGAATAAATACCCCAAGGAAATTGCTACTTTAAAAAAGGAAAAAAAAATTGGGTACCACTTTGAATATTGACAGACACAAGAGTTGCCTTTTAACTCCGGAGTCATTCAACTTTTGTTGGAGTGTTACATAAAAGCTTTTAATTTACCAAGTACCTTTTTGTGAGTCGAGGGGATCATTTGTGACTAATGAAGAGCAAAGAACATTTTAATAATAGTGACAACTGGCTTTGATATTAATATTGTCTCAAAAAAATTCTCTTTTGAAGTCTCTGAGATTAGGAAAACCCTTTATACTTTATCCAACCGTGTTAATAAAATTGCCTTGCCTACATAATGCTCTCTCCAAAGCAAAAGTAATTTTCCCCCATTTAGTTCCCCATGCTATCCTGTGGATATTTTTATATGCATTTTTTTCCTCACTTGCCATTCTTCTGTGCACCAACATTTCTAATTTTTTATTAGTTTTCAGAAATCATATTTAAATGAAAACCCAAGTGTAATGCTCTATTTCTTACAAGAACTTGAACACATTTCATATCCTTAGAAATGGAAGCCTTTTTGCATGTTATAAATATTTCTTGGTACTTTTTTAGGAAGTAGGATCATAGGGGTGCTGAATGGAAGCCTTCTTCAGGAAAGTATCAGTTTTGTTGAAATTATGACAACAGAAGAGAAGAAAAACATTAATCTATTTCAGTTTTAGAGGTGTTGTTCTATGAACAATGCTATATAGATGTTACTTATGTATGATAGGCTCTTAGATCATGTCATTTATTCAGGGGCACGTGGGGTTGACCAAAGCTAAGGGTAGGTTACTTCAGTTTTGTTTGTGAGTTCTGCATCCCTACAAACTTGATTAGATCTCACAGGCTTGTTAAAGTCATAGTGAAACAAGACATGTTTCTGAAGTGATAGACACATCAATCTTTAGTCCCACTAAAGGGGCTCAGCTACAAAAGACTAACGTGAAAAAAGTACCCCTAGCAAGTGTTGAAAAAAGTAGAACATAGTTCCTCTAGGGTCTAACTTCTTTCCTCACTAAGTCTCTCATTTTTGAAATGAAACCCAACTCAATTTTCCAATAGTTTTCAGAAAAGGTTACAAGCTAAAGCAATACACTTGCCTAAGACTCTTCTTGAACCAGGACTGCATATGATGTATTGCAAGTCATGAATCATTTGAAGCATAAACCAGAAAAAATTTCCTTTTCTTCTTCTTTTTTTTTTTCCTATTGCCCATGATGTATTCCCTCCAGCTCTTCCTTAATTAGGAAGTTAAGACCAGTAATTTGTCTCGAGTTGCTTCCTCGAAGCAGAAGCATCAGTAGGGACATTAGCATGGACTGAGCTCCAGACATTTTGCTATGTGCTCTGACCCTGTTGAGGAGATTGCCATCACTCCCAAAAAACAGTGCTGTCACTCTTAAAGCACGTTCCCAAGGACAGGCAGCCTAGCAGTCTAATCAGGATGCAAGCACAAAACAAAACAAATCTACAACCTTATGCTGATTTAAGAAGAAATCAGCCTTGATACGTCCTTGATGTGTTGACTGTGGCCCAGCTTGGTTATCCCCAGTGAGGAACAGAAGGTGTGAGACACTTCTCTCTCTCCTCGGGGCTGCACCTTTCGGCCACTTCTGACCAGATCCAAGTCCAGTTTCCTGCCTTGACTTTGACAATTCTTAGTTAGAGGGGAGTCTGCAAGCTTTGTCCTGCCTTCCGAAACTCCAGGCGTGTGATAGATATGTGTAATTTTGACAGGGAGAGAATTTTGCTAGAACACAGGCCCACAGCTAATGTTTATGGACAAGTTTCTGACAAAGGGGTGGTGGGCCTGTGCTGCTGACTCAGCCTTCCTCGTCTATGTAGGGATGCTGTTGGCAGAGCAAAGACAACCGGGGAGGTTACGAGGGGCCAGAGAGCCCCTGTGATCTGCAGGAGCCAGAGCACCCGTGGAGACTCATTCACTTCCAGCGCTCCTCAGAGAGGGAGGAAGAAAGGGCCTCGGCGAGAGCGCGCTCAGATGAAGGAACCTTTTGTGGGAGTTTCTACAATGCTCCGTTTTGAATGACTGCCTGGTAACCAGAGCTGGGCGACTGTATAATAAGGCTCACCGGCTCTCTGATAGAAACTTTCATAAAGGAAAAAGTTACTGATGAAAGTGAAGGGGATTTTGTGTGTGCGCTTCTCGCGCGGCTCGAGGTTTCATCTGGATTTCAATGCCTGTAAAATAAGGGACAACAGGGGAGCAGGCCACAAACCTTAACTCCCTGTGCTCTCTTCCTGAAAGTGAAGGAAGAGCATCAAAGGGAATGAGTGACAGACTCTCTATCTGAAAGGCATTCTATATTCTTGCTTTAGGTCACAGCCATGGCTGGCATCACAGAGCAAAGTCTGTCTAATTTAACATTTATGAACTTCTCGTTTCCAGGGTGCAGTCTTAAGTGGGCCAGGAAACTTCGGGTGATAAAGCAGAGCTACAGTCATGGTTGTTTGGGTTTTACCTTTGGCAATTTTAAAACTTCCAGGTGTCAGATGACCGCTATGGATCCTTTCCCTCCTATTCCTTAACCTCTCTTCTTCTCTGCTCATCAGGATGAAAAAGTAAAAGCCCTCCCATGTCACCAGGTTTGCCCCTTTTAACGCTTTTACATGCCTCCTTCCTTTGTTCATAAAATACACTAAAAAATTGCAATATTCACGTGAATGTAGAGAAACCATCAATGAAGTGTGTATAAATTGCTCCTGCCAAATACAAAGGGGAACCTTGCCTATCTGATGTTTCTGCATCGTGTTAAATTCACTTTTGCATAGGAATCAATAGATGAGAAAGTGAAAAAAGAAATGCATGTAAAATATTTATTATAATAGGTTGGGAACAGCATGGCACAGAACTATAATTACTGTATTTTCAGTTCAATGAAACAAGTACATAGTACTTTTTTGTGTAGTTTTTTCCCAAAATTTTAATAATTTTGGAGATGTTGAAATGTGTTTTTGAAATAACCATCAAGCTGTTTTCCTGCTAATTTGATTTTTCAGTTGCTCATTATGCAATTATATCTNCATTACAGGAAAAATATTAAACTAAACCCCATGTCTTTGGTTACATTGTTGGGATATGTTTTGGATAGATTCTGCTAATTTTGATTCTGCCCAGTAGAATCCCCTGTTAGTTCCCTTATTCGTTACTGGATTACATAAAAGATGATAATGTTGAATTCCCAAGTTTTTTTTTTATCCGTTCTTCACTTAAAAGAAAAAAAGTTCAGGTCACCACCACAAAGAAATGAGATTCATATAAACAAAGAAAAAATAAGAGATTACTTTGAAAGATATGAGCTTTTTCTATTATTTCTGGATGAGCTGAAATAATCTAGAATGGATGAATAGGAAAATGAGAGAATGATTGGAAATCTAGAATACAGGAAATGGGGGAATGTAGTATCTGACTTTTAAACAGGGGAGAATTGCAGATAAGGGAATTCTAGGCCGGATAGATAAGGAGCAATGCTCAACTCACCTGTAAGCAAAGGATGTAAAAGTGATAAGTAACACCTGACAGATACATCAGACTAAGCTGTCAAACCAATCACTTTTCCTGCAATGGCAGGGTAACAGCACATGAAGTAGTTTCATTCTATGATTTCATTCTGATTCCGACATTATTTGAAAGATGTTACCATAAATAAATAAACCAAGAAAATCAAAATGGGCAAGTGTACACACATCCAGGTAGAAAACTGAATTATAAAGAAAAAAACAAAAAACAAAAAACAAACAAACAAAAAAAACCCCCAAACCCAACAAACCAAACAAATCACTTCAAAATGGGTTTCTATTACACTGGAGCAATGTAAAAAAAGAGTCACACTTTGACCTCTCCTGGATTTGGTATTATTCCCCAGTTTTAGTCATGAAGGGTTAAATTGAGTTTTTGTGGATTATATCCAGTTGGGACAACTCTCAAGCATCCTGAAGATTAGAATTCAAAACACTTTTAGCAAATTAGAATCACAGTCTGTAAAAATAAGAGGTGGTTAAATAATGAACAGGCCAAGAAGCTAGGCTTAATTTTATTTTCTCTGACCAGACTCATGACTTCTGCACAAATAGAAGATGAGGGAGGGCACAGTAGATTTGCCAGAAATTATTTTGGGGTTATAAGGGAAAATAATCTGTACATAAATTAATTATTTAACCACTTGTACCATGTATAAAAAAGAAGCGTCACATGTAAATTCCAGCAAGTAATATTTTCAATTTTCTGGTACAGCCCTCAACTCTGATCTCCTGTTCAAGTTGCTACATTTTAAGAGAAATGTGAAGAAAGCAGGAGCAGTCCACAGGAAGATGACAAATATGATCAAAGACCTATAGAAAAATGTCTTACAAGCAAATTTGAGAGGACTGGGCTTGTTTAGTCTGAAGATCAGAAAACTGAGGGGAGATGTAATAGCAGTTTTCAAATTAGTTGATTCCTGTGAAGTGAATGGCAGTAAGTGAACTTCTATTTACAGTGAAAATAGGAGGGGGAGGATGGGGTGTTATATAGAATATCAGAATCCCTTTCTGTCTGATTTTCCATCTCAGAAGAATGAAAGAATTTCTACCCCCTTTTTACCTCTGTCTTTCTAAATTAAAATTATTCCATGGATTTAAGTCCCTGAGCCTAAATCGGTATTTAGGCAAATGTTAAATGTAAGACATTTTAAAAAAGGCAGTCTGGTCTCTGTTCATTAGAGATTTAAGCATATGGCTAAGTTTAAGCCATTTAAATACTTTAACTATGCAAGCGATTGAAGTTGGATGCTGTTTGTTACATGTATCTGAAATTAATCTGAGTTTAGACTAATATATATGTACTTTGCCAACTTACTTCCTCTATTACTTAGAAATTTATACATATTCAAATTGAAATTTGATGCTGATGAACCGAGGTCTCAAATTTCTGAACATCTATGTCATAGACCTTCATTTCTTGCCCCTTTCCCTTGCTGGCTGGGGGTCTGTACATCAAGAATTTGTGTTCTGACCTTATACTTTGAAAGGTATTGAGTGCTTTAGCCTCCAGTATTGAAATCATTGGATGTCTGCTGCTGACTCAGATGGAAGCAAGGTTAAGCCTGTAAATAGTAACATTATTGAAAATCACTTTTTTTATTGCAATTTCCTAGCACCCAGGCTGGTTTTATCCAACCTCTCCCCCAAAATCCTGCGTGAGGGCTTGTACACCCGCACAGCCATTAACACGGGACTGGAAAAGCAGCCAGCCTCGTTTGCCCACGTTTGGGGAGGACACTCCTGAGCATGTAGCCATTAAAATAGTAATTTCTCTATTACTCTGCAGTCTGGGAAGGGACTGCAGACCTTCACTTACACTGCACACCTGCGGGTTGTCACGGCTGCTGGGTTTCCTGCGAAATACCCCACAGATATGTCACTGTTGTCAATCCATTCCTCCCTCAATGAGAAGGTGGTGTGAAAGGGTGGCTGCCTTCCCAGACTTAGGGAATGTG
>WAAG01048426.1:12245-24050 GCA_013390105.1 Tichodroma muraria | reverse complement strand
ACATTTTCTTGGTTTTTGCAGCACTTCTGTTTGCTGGAGTGAAGGAAGAGCAATTTGAATACTTATGCATTCCTTTTTCTACAGTCCCCCTGTAACTGTGTGTGTTAACTGGATCTTGTCAGCTGGCAAAGAGATTCTGAGGAAGTTTGAAAGGAAACCTTTAAAGGGTCAAGACTGAAGTATCAGGGCAGGTTCTGGTATCTTTGCAGAACTTTAATGATGCAGTGATTTCGCAAGTTGACAAAGAATTCATTTGAATAATTTAAGACATACAATTGAGGCATATAATTGCATTTAATTGATTTTTCTTAATTTTGCCCACTTTCTTTTCCTCAAGTATCTAAATAGATTATAGGAGTCTTACTTGTGATAGTCTCCATATAAACAGATACTAAATACTTTTAAAAGATAAAGACCTAGCTTTCTACTCTCTGCACCTCTCCCCACTGGATTGGCTACTGATTGCCGAAACCTCTGAAAAAACTGAGTAGCAGGAAAAGGACAAACCAGCTCATAGTCGCTTCTCACCCTTTAACATGGAGTCTGCTGCTGAATCATCACTGGATGAGAGGTGAAGGAATTCTGAAATAAAAAACAACCGCCCCAAACTAGGAAACAAAGGAAAATAAAAAGGTTTAAATACTTAAAAGATGTCTTGTGACCTTAGCAGAAGAGTACCTGTCTGGTAAAATTTTAATCAAGTAGATTAAACAAGAGGGTAGTAATTCTCAGACAAGGGGCCTTTTTTAAAGGGGTGTAATTTTCCTTTAAAACATTTTGCCACACCTGGGTGTGGGGACACCCCCTTTTAGCTGCAGGCCATGCAAAATGTGCATTTCCTTTAGTGGGGTGCATTGACCTACTTAAGAATGAAATTAGAAGTTTTTCTGCTTTTTTCACTCCCTTTGATGCGAACCTCAACTACATTAGGGGGTGATAGCACCCAATCTGTAACCCAGGCCAAGAGAGTCTTCTTGAAAAGGAGGGAGAACTGTGGTGCTGCACCTCTGCCCAGCAGCCGTTTAAAGCTGATGATTCTCTGCTCTAAAAATACAGTGGCAATAAAGAGAGTTGGGAATAAAGATCAACATTGATACTGTAAAGTGAATATTAAATCCTGCTTTATGTTGTAGACTTGTATGCAATTTTTACAAGGCTGTGCTTTGTTGCCCTGTGGAACTATACCGACTTTTGCAAGTAATAGGAAATTTTCCTCAAGTAACCTTTGGGTAAGAGTAGTTTGTCAGCACTTTGAGATGGTAACTTTATGATAAGCTAGCAATGAGCAGTCCCTTACCCACTGTGTTTTCTATTCTACCCTTTCTTGAGAAGGTAGGAGTGTAAGCAATAGGATGAATAATTTCTTCTGAAATTGCTCTGCAAATTAAAAATTGGTCTACTTAATACACATACAGCACCTTACACTGTGCCTTAGTTTAACTATTTCAAAAAATGCTGATAGGACTTATTGTTGTTACATGTAGGAGATTTTAAACAATAGTCTGCCATAGTTGAATTGTAATTTCCTTACAAACTGAAGGGAGAAGTTTGAAGTTGAAAATGTGAATAATCAGAACAATGTTGTAGAAGCAGTGCTTATCAGAACTAGTGTTAAAAACCTTGCATCAATATCCTAAAAAGTATGTTTGAGACCAGAAAGAAGAAAGGGTCTCGAGATAGTGTTAATAATTATTAAATACAAAGTAAACTTCATTAAATGCAAACTTTGGTTTTAGATAGACAAGAATTTATAAAGAAGGTACCTTTTATAGATGTAGGGAAGAGTGAGAAATTCTTGGAGTTTGAAGCTTATTTCTGTCAGCATGTAATTCCCTGCACCACATGAACAAGTATCTAGAGAAACGACTATGAATCAAATGGTATTATGGTATTCCAAAAAGTTAGCAGTGTTTAAAGCTCCAAGGAGGAATGCTTGAAATTGTAGGAATTTTTGAATATCTCTTTTTCTGTTCTGTTAAAGAAATAATTTGAATCTTGGATCTTCATTTGAATCTGGCTTTCTGAAAGTAAATACCAATGTGGTCTGTTAATTTTGAAATATATTGAAATTGTCATCACGTAGTTGACAGTGACTACTAACAGTTAAGAAAACCCCATGATCTAAAGAGAACAAATAACTACTGCTTACTGTTGGACTCTCATCAAAATCCTTCTCTCTCTCTCAAAAACGCAGCTGACTGTAGCTGCCAGCTAATGTACAAACAGAACCGAGAGAGGGAACAGCTGTGCTCTGAAAAACAGCATAGCTCAAAGGCAGCAGCACCCGCCTCAGCTCCTCTGGTATTTGGTTTCAGGCTAGAATTATATATTTTGGGGTCCTTTTACATATGTAAGTATGCTTTTCTAGGCGATCTATAGGATTATGGATTTCTCGAAAAGAAAAAGGTAGCAGCATATTGATTTTAAGAGTAACTTCATCCATTTTTTCTTACCTTTCTGCTTTTAACATTTCTTACAAATTTCTATGGCAGTCAGTGTTTGTTGAATAGGTTTTGTAGGTCCAGTGTTATGCAGACGGCATCTCTGAACCTACTTGGTGAGTGCATGTTGGCCAAAAAGGTCCCATGCCTGGTTCACCTGGATTTTGAGGAATACTATCTGGAAGTAGGTGGCAGGTACCTAATAAAATATTTCTGCTTGGTGGGCTTCTATGTTATGGGAAGTGGGACCCCCTCATTAGAGAGCAGATAGTGTGTATCATGTTTCAGGTGGGACTGGAGCTGATTTGGCACGTAGCAGATATAAAACAAGATAGCAAGTGGTGGCTAAAATTAGGTCAATTACACTAACAGAAAAAAATTGAAGTGGTAAGTATGAAGGTGTGCATTCATGCAGCTTTTTGTGTGCATTGTGGTGTGCCAGGTACCAGTCTGTATCTCATTGAAATACACATAGAGCTTGTTATAGGGAAGGAAATTTGTTACACACTAGAAACTTTTGTCAAACTATGTTCTAGGGAATTTAAATTCAATATTGATGTAAAACTTAACTCCAGTGACTTTAAGTGGTTCTACGTTTTTGTGTAGTGAAATGTCCTTCAGTTACTACTGAGAACAGAAGCATTTTGTCTCTATTGCTATTGTGTTTTGCTCCAGATGACACAGTATAGAGTATCTTATTTTTGACCTCCATAAAAATAAGCCTTAAGGCTTTGTTTGCTTCCAGCCAAAAGAGCCTTTATTTCCTGTTTGTTATGGTTTAGCAAATGGACTGTATTTTAGAAAGGGTGTAACCCTTGTATTTTCTAGGTAGTATGAATATAATTTTTCACTGAAGGGAAAAAAAGGTGTGTTGTTTTGATTTCCTAAGAGGTAACTTGCTTCTGAGTTCTGGCTTACTGAGAGAGTAGACTTTACTCTTCCTGGGGAGCATATGGTGTGTTGTTTTCTGTGTAAAACCTCGTAGTTTTCAAGGGCAAGACAATTGCAACTTGTTCACTCTTTTTAGAAACTTGGGTGTTGCTGTTGCCAAGCGTACCGCGTAATGTTGTACTTTGGTTTTTCACGGGAACACTAGCACAGAGCCAGAATCTGTCAGCTCCTTCACTGACTTGCTCCTGGGAAGCCTTACCTTGCTGGGGAGGTGGCAGGCAAAGTCTGTCCCCAGCCTTGCTGCACTGGGTCCTTCACCTCACCTGGCTGTGGGGCACCCTGTGGTCAGAACAGTGGACCTCATCACAGTGTAGTTTTAAGGACAATTTGTCTGACCTAAGACACTGAAGTTCCCCTATAGGTGGACAAGTAGCGTTAACTTGGTCATTGGTAATAAATCCTTCAAGGGATGTGTAAAAAATAGGTGTTTGCGTTTAGTAATGACTTTTGTGAACATTATGATGCATTAGTAAACTTAATTGAAAGTGTGTTTCAGTTGATAGTGTCTTAAATGAGTTTTCTGAGATCACAATTACTGTACTTTGGGACAAAATGAATACTTAAGATAAACTTACTTTTAATTAGCACCATTGTTTATGCTTGCAATAACATTGGGTTTGCAGCATTTGACAGTTTAGGAAGAGAGGAAAAAGCCAATTACAAAAGACTCAAAACTAGTAATTTGTTTTTAGTATTATGCCTCATAGGAAATTTATATTTATTGTAAGAATACAGAAGGTGCTTTGCTGAAGAAAGAAGATGAGTGTTTTTCTTTCTTTCTTTTCTTTCATAGGGGAAAAAAACTAACCTGACTTTACTTTCCACTTCTAGTTTTCTGGGAAAAGTATTTAAAAATGTTATAATGGTAGATGGAGTGGTAAAAGTTACACTGAAGCAAAGTTGAAGAAAAGGAATAGGGAAAGTTGGGAGTAGCAAGATAAAGCTTTGATGGTTTTTCAGAAATTACAACGTTTTAGCTTTATTTTTTTAGTTCAGATTTTTTGTTTTCTCTTACTTCATTGTTCTGGAGCTGTAGTGATTTGGGAATTTTGTCTGTTCTTGGGTTTTAGCATGTACTCAGTTGTTTTCTTCTGACATTCTGGAAGTTGGATGACTCCTGGGCTAGGTACATCTTTGACAAATTAGAAAGCCCTTTAGTTTTGTGAAATGATACCAATAATGTAATGCAGATTTTTGTAGTAAAGCTTCTAGTAATACTGAACAGCTGGAAAAAATTACAAATGTTTTAAAACCAGAATAAACAGAGCAGAATATCGTTTTGGGCATGCTGTGCTATGTCTTCTGGTAATTATGGGCCATGTCCTGGTCATGGTGGCTGGTGAACATCCCCTATAGAGCTGGAAGTGGAGTGATGCGTTTGAAGGAAAGCCGACTTCCCTTTGAGTATACCTGTGGTGTGTGTTGGGCTGAGGTTTCCTGTCAGAGCTATAATTTTTCTGGTGGTGCCAACGACTTGCTTAGGAGTAGTGTAATCAGTATTATCTGTTAAAATATGGAGTTATGTTAACTGAGTTTGCTGACCATTGCAGAATGACAGGAGATGCCATTGTAGGCCATGTGTAGTTCTTCCACTGTTGAATGAAACCATGAACATTGAAAATGTCTTGAGGGCTGTGAGAAGTTAACGCACAAGGGCTTTGCGGGTTATTGGCCAGAAGGTGTGCTTGTTCAGTCTCACCAACAGTAGGCCTAAGCTACATGCAAAATCCTGGCTTTCCTCCAAAACAGCCTGTGCCTCTTGTGCAAGGTTCCCTGTCTCTCCTGGGCTCTGACTGAGACTCTGGACCGCCAGCCAGTGCCCCTCACGATGGCATCGACTGCATTTGGACCAGTACCCCATAGCTCTACATCAACTTTTTTGGGGGTGTGTGACAGTAAGTTGCTGTATATTGGAGTAAGTTTAGAAGCTGTCAACAAGGTTCTTGGGGTGTTGGGGCTGAAGTGTTGCTGTGTTGTTCAGCACCTGGATGCCTGCACCAGTCCTGAAACACATGGGGCATGTGTTCTTTCTTCCTATCTTCTTCCTAAGTCACGGACTTACCAGTGCAAATTAACAAGCAACTGGACATACTCACTGGGTCACTTCGTGGGATGTGGAATAAACCATGTGCTGGCTAAATGTAGAATCTGTAAACTGTATTTATCTACATTTAACATTGCATTTAGATGCTGATGATGGGAGCCTGTGCTGGTGAATTTTCTAAACAAATAATCTACATGTCAAAAGGTGAGAGATTGGCCTTGATTATGATACCAGATCCCACGTGTCCTAGCTGTTTTCATCACGCTGCTTCAAATTGTGTTAACACCTGAATGCAAAAGTAAATGTTTGCTAGGGTTTGGGATTTTTTTTTTTGTTTGGTTCTTTTTTTGTTTTGCTTTGGTTTTTTTTGTTTGTTTTTTTTTTGTGATGATAGTAAACCTGGGAATTTAAAATTCAAGAAATCTGTTACATTGAATGACTGAGCCCATTTTGCAAAACTTGAAAATGGCATTTACAAAAGCTGGAGATGATAAACTGAATTTGAATTATGGAGATGCATTTTAGGTTGGTGAAACCTGATTATAGCAAACTTCTTGATTTGAGTACTGCCAAGTTCCCTTGGAGGGCTGTCTTTGTCTTTTGAACTTTGCAGATGTCAGATTTTTTTTTTAGCATACTGTATGGAAGCATTGGAAGTATTTGCATCAAACGGTAGTTTTGTGGAAGCATTTGTAGCATAAAGCTAAGAGTGAAGGCAGTGTTCTGTCATGTGCATCTGCCCAGACACCAAAAACCTTTGCAATTGTGTGGTTAAGATGTTTTGTTTCAATTTTTTTCCTGTATGTTAGGGCTGTTGACATTTTAGGAATTTTTGTGGCAACAGTTCAGTGGAGGAAAACATGATTAGAGGCTTGGGATGGGGGAGACAACCCACGTTCTATATATACCTCTACTACTGGATATATTTGGTGTGCTGTTTAAAATAATTTACCTTTATTTTCCCTTTTGATAAGCATATGGACTAAGCTGTTTGTTTTTGAATAGTAAGCCACACTGTGGTGCTTCTAGATCTGTAATTACTGGAAAGGCTCTGAACATAATCAAACCTACTCCTTTGGCATTGCCTGAATTGGACTGAAATAAGCAGCTTTTAATAGCACATATCAGCAAACCTGCCTGTTCAGAAGTTGTTGACTTTGTCTTCCTACACTTGAATTTTAAAATTCAACTGGAGCTTCAAGATGATGTGACATAATTTGATGGAAACATGAGGGTTGTTTTTTCTGTTTGTTAGTTCTTGTGTTGTCAAGAGTAGGAAGTTAAAAATAAGTAAAAGAAAAATCTGATGCTGAACCAATACCAAATTTGATTAATATTTTCAATAAAAAATAATAAAATGAGGTGCTGTTTGTCAGAAGTCTGCAAGCTTGTAATGTTTTCTTGTTAAAAATGTTTGGGTTTTTTTGGTGTTTTTTTTTTTTTTATTGCTGACCACTATAGATTATCTGCAGATTGAAAATGATGAAGGAGAGAGCACAAGTTAAAAACTTGGTGGTATGTATTTTGGAAGTGTCTGAAGTAGATTTTATTGAAATGGAGATTAATGTCTGTAGCTCTGAGGTAGCTGTGGCTCTTTGTTGCATTTTGTAACAGTTGATGCCTCTGTGTTGATTGAGCTGTAAGGTGAAGGACTGGATTTGTGTGTGTGATGGTCTTGTGTTGAGTCCCTGCTCTGTCTGTTTAGGTATAGGTGGATTCATAAGCTGTAAGCACTAGTGGCAACAGTAATAGTGGTGGAATTTTTTTGGGCAGGTCTTTTATCTTCTGGTGTTACCTGAAGAACAGCATGAGATTATGGATAGAGTTGGATGGGGTGGGTGTAGCTCAGCATCTGAAATCTCTGCCTTTGTGGTTTCTTCCAAGAATACTCTTGATCCATAAACAAATCACCACATTACAAGAAGATATTAAGCTATTAGAGAGCATCCCGAGGAGGGTGATGCAGAAGTCAAGTCCCCTTGAGGGAGAATCACACGGTAGGTGTGGCTGAGGTCACTTGGTCTCTTCAGCCTGGAGGAGACTGAGGGGAGACCTCATTGAAGTCTACAACTTCCTTTTGAGGGGAAGAGGTGGGACAGACACTGATCTTTCTTCTGTGGTGCCCCAAGGGAATGGCCTGAAGCTGAGTCAGGCGGGCTTAAGTTTGAGGTACCAGGAAAAGGCTCTTCACCCAAAGGGTGTCTGTCTGGGCACTGGAAGAGGCTCCCCAGGGAAGAGGTCACAGCACGAGCCTGACAGAGCTCAAGAAGCATTCAGACAATGCTCTCAGGTGTAGGGTGTGACTCTTGGGGATGGTGCTGTGCAGGGCCAAGAGTGAGGCTCAACGATCCTGATGGGTCCCTTCCAACTCAGCGCATTCTGTGAAATAAAGCTTATAGGCTTGTTCCTAAATGCTCTGTTTGAGGATGCTTTTATGGAGACCAGCTTACTGGGGAAAAAAAATTACTAATAATATCAGGTAGGTTGTTCAGCTGCTAAACTGCAAGGACAAAATTGTAGAATGCTATTTTAATCTTCCTTTTAAGTCGAGCTAGAGATATGAGGGATGTAATACAGAGATCAAAGCTAGGAGTACAGGAGGGTAACACCCTACAATCCAATTCCCTACTACTGAAAGCAATTATCTCCTATAAGCAATTTAATAACTATTTTAAAACTTAAAACTAGGTAGATTTGTTTACTTCTGCATTCTTACTGAAAACTTGTTACCAAACAACACTGCTCTGATGTTTAGAAAATTCCTTTCATACCCAACTCAGACTTTTTCCTCTGGTGCCTTTATTTGTCTTTGGTTTTGTGCCACAGTCTTTTTGTAATTTAAATAACTCTTGTTTCTATAAGCCTGTAAAAGCTAATACAGTAAAAGTATACTTTTCTCGTTAAAAAAAAACAAACCTTCCTCCTTTCCTCTGATGGTGCTGGTAACACCTCTTGTACCATTTACAGGATGAATTACTTTCTGGAAAAATGGACAATAATGTTACACAGTACTTTACATATAACCTCATGCAAATCTTAAGTGGTATTACTTCTTCCTTTTTGCACTGGACTGAACTTTCCTGAGGCACACTATGTTCCTGTTTGCTTTTTTTAACATTCATTGTCATCTAGATATGGACTTGTTGATTAATCCATTGTTCCCAGGTGGAAAGCTCCTGTCCTGTTAGGGAGGGATTCTCAGTGTGAAGTTTTGTAGTTGCACCTCATTTCTGTTATTCTAATCCTCAGTATTACCACAGTTCTCCATAGATCAAGTTGTAATCCACCTCTGATGACAGTTCCTTCCAGCTTTGTGTCACCAGGGAGCATCATTATGGCTGTCCTAGCCTTTGTTCCAAAGTAATTACCAAAATTATGCCATTTTGATTATAGGCTGCGACATGTCCAAACTAAGGTGGTGCAACTTTTGGTTCTTACACAATTACAGACTTCTTTTCTCTCTTTCTTGGGTAGAAATGATTGAGTTCAGAGCAGAGGGCCAAATTCTGTTGTGTTTTGGTTTGGTATTGATTTACAGGAAATATATGAAACTATAACAATTTTTCTTTGTTTCCTTTGTATTCCTTTGAGTATCAAACCAAGATCAAGCAAGTTCTTCCCTTTGAGTTTGCTATTTCAGAAATTTATAACTGCAAATGTATTTATAATATATGAACACACAAATGGAAATTGTGTAAGTCTTGAGATGGATGACAGCAGGGAACACTCTTAAGATTACTAATTTGAACTAGGTAAGTGCTGCCATTACTTTTCCTCTCTGTTTCATATGTGTTTTCTGCCCATGAAGATGCTCTGTGGCAGCTTTTGTGTCCAGTGCGTTCCTTCCACAACCCTGGCAGAACTCACAGGAGACCAAATTCAAGTTCAAAGGATGACATTCATGCATGGGTGATTGCTCTGACTGGATCTTGAAAGATTTGTCAAGCCATTAGTTAATTATTTCTCAAGCAGAAACATGGAAGACTGTTATTTTTTAAATTAAATCTAGTACATCACTGAACTACAGGTATTTAATGTTTTTTTTCTAATTTATTTTAAAATATTGATGTGATATTTTTGATAAACCTCATTAAAGGAAGATTAGTTTTGTAACCCACAATCTTAGAAGATTGTGATAAAGACTAGGATACCTGAACTAAATGTGAGCAATACTTATCTGGCATGGTGATTTCTTTGTATGTTGTTTGGATATAGAGAAAGGATTGATATGCTTTTTGCCTTACTGTGCTGAGAAGTCTTCTTGGAGGTATGAAGCCATTTCAACAGTTGCTGTAAGATCTCTTGAATTTGTTGATTTCATTATTGAATAAATACCACAAGTAAAGTACTAGTATGTTAGGTGCAAACTAGTCATCTTTCATTTCCATGTACAAAATGCAATGCATCTGACTCTGGATATTACTGGTTGCCTTCAGAAGATTTTCTGAGAAACATATGGAGTCATTTATGTGAGGTATCAAAGTATCTTTCTTTTCATCATTAAAAAATGTGATGTGCTTCTAACCATTGACCTCTGTCTCCTCCTATTTTTGTATGTCTGCTGAATCAAATGAGCTGTGCATGATGAGGATCAATGTTTCTACCTCATAAAACCCATAAGATCTGATCTGTTATAGGAAAGGACTGCACATCTGCATGAGAAACTTTGTGTAGAACTTTAACATGTGGGTGGTCTGTTTTCCCTCTTGGGAGTTTTCCAAGGTGGCCAAAGTACCTGAGTGTTTTATTGCAAAGATGTTTTCTTGTGCTGAAAATAGGAAGTGTCCCTGAATTTAGAGGGAGGACTAGGATGAGTTTCATTCTGGGATAAGAAAGACCTATTAAAGAAACTTGCAAGTATGTTTTGTGCAAGATTGGCCTAAATCACCCTAATTAGGACGTAGCCCTGGAATGGCTGTATCAGCTCTTGTTCCGCTTGTTGAGTTAAGCAATGATAACATGGCAATTGGCCGCTTGGAAAATAACATTTGTTGTTAGAAAACTTTCTAAAATACCTTAAGTGTATTTGGTTTGCTTTCTTACAGCAGTTTTTTCTATTTGTTAAATGACAAAAAAAAAGGTCTAGATATTCGGAAGTGCATTAAGTCTTTTGAAAGATGTAAGCAGTCTGCTCAGTACTGCTGAAACTGAGCTGCAGGTTTGTCCCATCAGGTGCTCTTGCTTTCATTCTGAACAGGGAATTAGACCAGCTGGCAGTGTCTTATCTGATGCAGAGCATTTTATACTGCCGTAGGTAGAGAATACAGGAGAGATTTAGTCCTTGTTGTAACAATCCTTAAAGCGTTTGAACATATGCAACTTCAGCTTTTGCATAGTTACGTGCTTTTGTTCTTTACTTGCATGTGGAGAGAGATTTAAACAGCAGTGAATCTAGATTAGAGGTGATGATTCTGTCAAGCAGTTGAGGGCCTCCTCTCTTGAAACAAGATTTTTATTCTTTGCAAGTTACTATTTCTTTGTTATTAGTTTCTGTAGTTTTGTGTGGGAGAAAATGGGGTGACCTTTGAGTGCGATTACCTTTACTGGTGGTTCTCTAGAAAATGACTACTGTGTGAAGCCAGCAGAAAGCTCTTCTGTTATTATTATTGTGTGCTGGTTCCAGTTGCTTACGAAGTAGGTCAGAGGGGCCTGAAGATGCACATGCTGGGTTTCTCATAATTAGGGGATTAGGTAAGAGAGTTGTAATAAACTGTGCTGCTTGCTGGAGTCCATACATAGGCTGTGAGGTTTCATGAATGTTCCTAAAGGTCTTACTGTAGATTCAATTAATTTGCCTACAACATAGGGACTGTATAATAATGAAAGATACTATTTCAGTTAAGTAGGACTTCAGTACTGTTTCCCAGCAGGAATAAAAATTTGAATCCTTTATTTAGGGAATACCTATTTCAATAAAAACGCTGTCACAATCTTGTACCCCAGGGGTGGGGTAGAAGTGGTTGAATTGGCTATTGCAGGAGAGAGCTCACATAGATGCAAGAGGAGATGATAAAGAGACCAGGCTGCAGGGAATGTGACGCTTGCCATTGTGGCAGGTCCTCTCAGGAGGTGTGATGCCTTCTTTCTCTTCCCTCATCCTGCAGTGGTTGCTTACATAAGTGATTTTGCTCACTATGATAGGCTTACCCTGAGGACTGCAAGGGTGGTTATCTCATGGCTACTACTATTTGTGTGTCCTGGTTTGGGCTGGGATAGAGTTAAGTTTTTCCTAGTAGTTGGTATAGTGCTGTGTTTTTTGATGTAGTATGAGAATTCTGTTGGTAACACACTGATGTTTCAGTTTTGCTAAGAGGTGATTAGAATTAGTTAAGGACTTTTCTGTTTCTTTTTAATGAGGGTGATGGCTGA
>WAAG01048426.1:0-12196 GCA_013390105.1 Tichodroma muraria | reverse complement strand
AAAACATTTTTTTTTTTTTTCATAAAAATACCAGGGTGATGCCTGTATGATGATCAAAGATGATAAGATTTCATTTGAAGTCATGCTTTGACATCTGCTACTACAGACTAATTTCTTGAATGCAGATGTGCTGTTTCACTTCAAGAATACTAAATGACAGTGCCTGATGTGTCAATGTGGCTATTGACAAAAAAGCAGTTTTAACTGATAGCTATTATTTACTTGCTACGGAGAGGTGTCTGGTTGGAATCAATACCTGCTATGTATTTCACTAAAATATTTGATATTAAGTATAGTGTCTGTAACCAAATGGAAATCAGTCCCAATCCATAAGTCAAAAGCAGAATATTTAAAGACTAAAATACTACCTGTAGACTCTAATAACAGCATGGTCTTGTTAAGCTTTTCTTGGCTACTACTTGGATACTGTTACTGGTATCAAGTATAGCCATTCATGGAGTACAACTTGATTTGGTTATTTAAATCTGAAGAATCATCTCAGTCTTGCAGAGATAGATTGGTATTTTATGTATTTAAATACCTGTTTAAAAATTTTGGCCTAAGCAGCAGTCACTATTTCACTACTATGTTTGTGCCATTCAGATTTAGAATACTTGCAAATACTTAAATATATAAAATTATGCAATTGGGTAGGTCAATAAAGCTTGTGTTATATGTAACTGTCTTTTTCCTGTGTATCACCATGCCTCTCAGACTGATGCTGTGGTAATAGAGGAATACTTTTCTACTAACACATGTGAGATGTACCTCTCAACAGTGAAATGACACTTATCTCTCTGCATAGTGCAGTTTTGTAAGCCACATTTTTAAAAGGGTAAAAAAATTTGGAAAGAGTAGTGAGAGGGGGAAAAAAAGCATAAAAATTATTTGAAGGCTGAAAAAATACCTTGCAATGTGACACTTCGTATTGATTTTGGATAAAGAAGACTGGGACGTAACTGGCTCACAGTGTTCAAGTACCTTTGCAGAGAGAAAGTTCCAAGGAAATTACAGTATGTGAGAAAGCAATAACAGGAAGCAATAGCTGGAAGCTGCAGTCAGATAAATTTGATTTGGAAATAGCAATGATAATGAGATTATGTGGGGAACTGGGGACAATCATAAGATATGTGACAAGAAAAATCTGTTGTGGAGAATCTGTCTGTAACAAGGTCATTATGAGTAGCATGTTCTTTGTAAAAAGTTACAAGAAACATTTTGGCCTTCATATCCTGTTTGTGTAGAGGCTATGGAAAAAAACCCACATTTCCTAATTAAGGGAGGAGAAAATGTTTGGGAGGTTATCAAAAATGCAGGACAAAAACATTTCTTGTGGCAAGGACTCAAAGATACGTCGTCTCTAAAAAATAAAATGCAAATGTTCTGGAAAATGCTAGAGTTCTAATAATCAGCACTCCAAAAATCAGTCATTTTAATGCAACCTCATTGTGGCACTTTAGTTTTGTAATAAATCTGACTGTAATAATCTTTGTCAAAATTGTCTTAAGCTGTTTGGGAAGGATCAATGGCTTTGCATTCACCTTCAAAAATGGCAGCTCTCATGGAAGAAGTACTCTGTAAATGCTTTGAAAGACTCTGTAGGTGGGAGAACATGGAAGTAATTTGGAGGTAAAATTTCCTAACCTGTTGTACATGACTGTGATATGAGAATAACTTTTTCTGGCCTTTGGGAGGGAAGAGAAGTCTGATTTCAGGAAATAATCTGAACTTTATGCAGTATTTTTGGCCTTGTTTGTTCACTCTATGTATTTTGTATGTAACCCAAGGGTTATTTATACTCAGTGTGCTTGAGCTGGATAGTCGTCCATTTATAAAAATAAGGGGTGCTGTGGGGCTTGGTATTATGAAAAATTGTGGATAATAGCTTTTATAAAACAGCCTTAAAGAAGTAGATTGTGCGGGAGTCAAGAGCAGAGCTCATGGGCTCTGGCGAACATTGTTACCATAAGATCTACAGAGATGTCGTGGAAGAGTTCCTCAAGAGAGCTCTGAAAAAGCTGTGCAAATATTCACTGAGCAAGTTTTTTAATGAGAATGGTTTCCTATCTGTTTTTTCTTTGGCACGGTATATCCCTTTTGACTGCAAGGGAGGAAGAAATATTGCAGGCGCAACATGTCTGGGGAGAAATGTGGGCAAGGGATGGTGATTCACTGAGCCTGAAGCTGATGGATCTGAGTTGGGCTTTGCAGCTAAGAGCAGAGAGGAAGAGGCCTGGGGAGGAGACAGCAAGAGCTAGGAAGGCTGGCAGAGATGCTACAGAGCACAACCAGCAAGTGAGGGTTGACTTTGGTCGCACCAGCCAGCCAGGTCTTGCAGCAGACAGCAGTAGTGAAGCGGGACTGTCCCAGAAGTGGAGCCAAGTGAGCACTGAAACAATCACAGCTGATCCTGGGAAATTCTTGTACATGCCAGGGCCAAGCTTTGCTTCTGCTTTTCTTGGATCTCTGTCTTGAGCTTCTCATAGAAAACAGCAGGAGAGTTAGCACTGCGTTGAATTGGGAGTTTGACCTCTTGGAAAAGGGGAGTTGAAAATCCAAAAGCAAAGTATTTGAATTCTTGTGGTTTAAGAGCAGATGTCCGGTTTAATATCATATACCTCCCCAAAGCTCTACATATTTCCATCCAAATTTAAACCAGTGCCAAATACAAATATCAGAGTTAGTGCCCTGTTTCTGAATTGTCCTTACATTACTTGAGCTCTCTTCAGGTGGTCTGCAGTCAGTCTTTTCTCGTAATGGTAGCTGAGTCTTTTATACTTCTGTTCTTAGTGTTTTGAACAACAGGACTAAAATTATTGAGTAATGATTCTTTCCTTCTATATTCCTTAGTCCAAGATTTTGGGAGAAGTAGGAAAGTAACCTTCTTTTACAACTGAACAATCTCTTCCTCAGTATTGCAGTTAATTCTAGAGCTTCATGCTTCAGGAGTAACGCGTATGCCTAGCATTACCAGTGTTAGCTGGTAGTGTGCCTGGAGATAACTGTTTTGCTTTAGCTTGGGGTCACCAAACAAGCTAATTTTCTATATATGAGTGATTTTAGAAAAACGAAGGTATTTGTTCATGGGAAAGTACTATTTAAGTCAGATGTGAGAGGTAATAATTTGGATAGAAATGTTACACAGTTTCAAATGGCAAAACAAGGCAGAGAAATTATTTTCCCAAACTTAGAGATGATAGTTATTTCTCATGCAAACTCCCCAAAAGAAATGGTACAGTGTTTCTTCACAGCTTTATATGGAAGATAATGATGTTCTGTAGTGTTTGATCATCTCATTTGAATATGTGTGCTCTGGCAAGAGTGAGCATGAACTAGCTTTTCAAATTTTGAATGTTTATTTTGAAATTGATATTTTTGACTTTGGAGGAAAAATAATCCCTTAAAATTAGGGTTGGATTTACCATTATTCTTAGATATTGTGATATTTTTGTGTCTGAGTATTCTGTTGTGCACTTTGTGGTGTATTTACAGAGTAGTCACAGATCAAAAGATGCAAATTCCTGCTCTTGTAACCCAGCCTTTTATTTCCACAAAGCTGGATATCTAATAGGATCACCAGTTGATTAGCCCAAGAAAATTTGCAAGAAAAAGCTGGAGAAAAGAAAGGCATAAATGCTTGCATTTAAATAATGGGATACCACAAATGAGACTGGTTTTGGTTGCTTTTATTGGACAGTGTAGAGACAACAAAAGAAGGGAATGGGCTCAGGCTGTGCAAAGGAAAGTATTTACATGGACAGTGCTGGAAGGCTTCTTGCTTTCACCCTCTTCTTGATGAGATCTGTACCTCTGTCTCAGCCTTTGTTTGTGAACAAATACTTCTGGGAAAGCATGTGTCTCTGGTGTAAAAAAATCTTGGTATGTTTTTGTCAGACATTAGAAAGGGGAATGTTTTTTTTTCCTAAGAAAAAATAGGCATGGCTCCTACGTTCCTGTGCAAGGCACAGCAGCCTGAGGCATCTCTGTGAGTACAGCCTCTGGAAGAGGAAGGATATCATGATGTAGAATGTTACATATCAAGTGTCATCCAGAGTAGCACCCCTAAGAAGTCTGTTATGATCTGTTCATGAAATAATCAGTGTAGAAAATGTCTGAAATGGATATTTTATCACCTTTTACCTAGTTGATCATGAAGGTCATGAGACCTTCATGATAGACACAGTTGATCATGAAGGTCTCTTCTGTACTGAATGACTTGACTGCACCGGCAGCTAAAATCTCCTAAAGGAAGCCTCCCGTAGGTCAACTCCAGCCTGTAAAGTTGCCTCTGAGACATACTTCAAATAAATACTGGAAAACTGGCACAAGAGCTGGGCTTACAGAGAAACCCAAATTGTCATGAGTGACATCAGAAAGAAACTTCAGACTATTTCTGTGTTGTTGCACCAGAACTTTCTGTGTATCAATATCATCATGTCACGTACAAAACAATATCTGGAAATATTAGGCAAAAAAGAGCTTTTAATTACATGCATTTTTCAAACTTATAGATTTACTTGAGTGGCTTTTATATTATTACCAAGGACAAAGAGAACCTTAATCTATCTCCTGAAGTAAAGTCATTAAATTGGGAACAAATTAGCACATTATCTGTATGCTCAAGACTTTGAGGGTAAGCAACTGCCTGATTTCAGAATACATGAAATAGTGATAGCATGACTCTTACATCTCACTGCAGTACATCCTTGTGATCGCATTCTGCTTTTATTTTGCACACAGCTTTTTCTAAGGACTTACTCAAAACTTGAATTATGCTTTTAACATCCCGTGATTCTGACGTTGAACAATGAGTTCACATAGTTAAATTTTCAGTACTTAAAATAACAAAACAAAGCCACTAAAATTAAAAAAAGAAATGCAACCCTCAACCCAAAACTTCTGTTAATTGAATTCAGATGTCTTGTTTGGAGAACATTCAGTTAAGCACAAAAATGGATCATTTCTAGTCCAGTGAAAAGGTGAGATTTTAAGTTTTAATTTCTTTATTTCCCGTTGTATAATTGTGTTTCTTATGTCCTGACAGTCCTGAAAACTATCTGGGTAGCATAGTACCAAGATTTTGTTTGTATTGTCTTGTTTTCTTTTCTTTCTGCTTAGTCAAAAACCAGGTTATGTTTCCAGCTCTAATTTCCATGTCTACCTTCAGAGTCAGTTTCAATGTAGGTGTTTTGTTTTTACAAGTCTTCATAAATTTGAGATTTTACAAGGAAAATGTTCAATTGTGTCTTTAGATTGCATTATTGAAAATAATGTCATATATAAAAATTCACTTTGACCTTTATGTTTTTAACATTGTTTTTAACGAAAAATGTTAAAAATGTTTTATAAAAAATGTAAAAATGTTTTTTAACATTGTTGGATACCAGGAATGGTATTGGCATTATGAAAATAATGGTTTAGCTGGAGGTGAGTAAAAGTGAGTGTTTATTTGTAGTATGTACATCACGTAGTGCCACGTGAAGCTGCAGACACACAATAGTTGAAATATTGGTGATGTTTCCCTCACTGTTTTCATGAAAAGTAGTCACTCTTCATACTTAGTTGTTCTGCTGTCAACCTGGGAAGATTACTGAGAGCAGGAGATCTCCTGTGACCACCTGGGCACTCACTGGGCAATCTGATATACCGTCAGGACTGCTGCCAAGGATCATGGAAATAAAATCTGTAGAGAAGCTGGAGAAAGGGGCAGGACTCTGTTGCATCAGTGATGCAGGGAGCGAGGCTGCAATCGGCTTCACCAGGTGCCAGTGTGTGACCAGTCCCAAAAGAGGTGGAGAGCAGGAGGGGGGGAGAGGAAAGCCTCCCGCTGGCAGCCCCAGTGCCCCGCTGGAGGCTGACATTCGTTCTTGCCTTTGCAGTGGGTGCTCTGGTGGGCAGCTTGCTTTAGTCAGCATTTTTGTAGGTGATTGTAGACTGAGTGTTCCCTGTCTTCTGGACCTGGAAAGGAAGACGTTTCTGTCAGTTTTTTGGGAGCTTTAGGTGCACAAATGACGCCAAGCTGTAGTTCAGGCTGGTTGCTTGTAAGCCTTGTGTCATCGGAAGGTTGTTTTATTGAGTGCTCCATAACCCCAGCAGCCACTGTGTGCATGAATTGCATGCTTCCTGATGCATCTGTGCCCTGGCTTGTCCTGAAGGATCTTCCTCAGAGTTGCTACTGTGTCTGCTCATGTGACTGCTGCAAATGCAGGGTGGCAACAGGTCCAAGAGTTACTGTAGGACCACGGTGCCTCTGTGTGAAACAGGGATTCCTGCAAGGGTGTCTGTGGGCATGGGGAGCATTGTTTTCCATGGTGGCCTTGCACAAGGGTCGCTTTCGGCCAGGAGTGCAAAACCCTGCTGTGGGACTGCCAGCCAGGGCTCCGTGGGGTTTGGCTCATGCAGGCCCTTTGGAGGAGAGCATGATAGCTCAGCTGGGGACTCCACTTTTTGTGTGAAATAGGGAGACAGGTGGACTGTTGATGGGATTGTAAGGATGAATTGATGCCCCCTTGCCACAGGTTGTTTGCTTTGATGTGCAGCAAGAGGCTGTTTGGAGGTTTAGGTTTGGTTTGTATTGAAACAGAAGGCTGCCAGTCTTAGATATTGCATGGTTGGAGTTGTGGTTTGGAGTTGGGGCTTTCCTTTATTGTTATTTCATTAAAACAGCGTTCCTAGCAGTTGAAGAAGGTGCAAAATTTTCACGGTTAAAGTGTTCACTGGAAATGTAACTGAAGCGTGGAGTTTACTGAGAGATCAATTTAGAAGGCCTTCTGTTTAATTTGGCAAAATCTCAAATGCCATGGCGTAGTAGTGGGTTATGCAACTTTGGGTTATCCAGCTTTGGCTTTGAATGTTTTCTCTCCCTGTACTGTTTTTCCCTGTTGTTGCTGATCAGATGTATGACTGAATCAAAAGGTCTTTGGGAAGAAGCACATCAGCAGCAGTAGCACAGCTCTCCCATTATATGGCACAGGATGCTCCTATCAGTCAAGTATTATTTTTTAGAGTATTTTTCAGAGTAGGAATTTCTGCTAAAGTGAAGACAGGAGTTGAAATAAAAGTGTGAATTCGAGTTTTTCTAAATGCAGCAGTAGGAAGAAAAAGCAAACAGGTTTCAGTATCAGTGGAAGCAAAGAGTGGAAAAAAGAAAATCTCGAAGCAGCTTATAATCCCTGTGTCTCCTTCACACTTCAAGACTTGAACAGAAGTCTCTGAAGTAAGCAGCTTCTCAGGATTCCTACTTTTGAAATGTGTTGTTTCAATTCAGAGCTGCTAGAAATGAAAATACAGTCAGGAACTGTATCTCATTGCATTATTTCATATATGCCACATTGTAGTTTTGGGCTATCCAAAGATGCATTTGCTGATTTGGTCATTAATTCAAGTTTAAAAAAAAAATTGTTTGAAGTGTCCCACAGTTTGCTATCAGCCATGAGAATGTTGCTGTTCCAGTGCTTTACGCAGTGTGTGGAGGAGCCAGGGGGAGGGAGAATGCTGCTTGCTGGGAGCAGCAGACTTGGTGTGACTGTTCGGCACTCAGAGGTGGTGGTGGAAGCTGCTCGTGCAGTGCGAGATGTGGCACTTCTGGTGCTGCTCAAGAATGGAGGGTGGCACCGCTGAGGTGCCTCTCTGCTCTGGTCACTGTGGCTGGGCGAGGTGGCTGCAGGCTGCTGCCAGGGTATCACCAGGGCTGCAGAGTGGCACTGGCAGCTCAGTGATACAGGTGCCGTGTTTGCACCCAGGTACAGCTCAGGGCAGGTTTGGAGAAGGCAGAGGGATGATCGTGTGCTGGTTGCGATGGTCTCTTGGGATGCTGAGGGTGATGATAGTTTGAAATAGGGTCTGGTTGCTGGATCTGGTTGTTTCTTTCAGGGTGTGCTAGAGTGCAATACTGCCATTATAACCAGAAACCTAGTAGTGTTTTACAGAAGTAAGTTTTCATTACTGTGTTTAACCCTCAGTCTTCATTCGGAGATATCCTTTATTGATGAGAATGCTAATAATGAATATAATATTTTTCATATACTCTGGTACTACAGTTATTACCTATGTGCTCGTTAAGGAAGATGTCTGTTAAAGATCAGTACTCTGCTTTTGAGCAATATCTGTTTTAGTGCTTAGAAAGGGGAGATGTAATATTTTGACTATATCTGCAGATGATTCTGAAGTAAAGATACTGTAGGGATACCAGAAAGGGCAGAGACAACTTTCAGAATAATGTAGAAATAATACATTGACAGCAAATAACAGGTCAGTTGTGGAAAAAAATGTGGAACTGTCATACTTGCAGAAAAATAGTTAAAATGCCAAAATTCCATAATGTTCTGGGTCCTAAATGGCATACTAAGAATGGAAGTCAAGTAAAAAAACAGATTGTGTGCCAGGTTGCAAGAAAGCAAAAAAGACTGTAATTTTAACTGTGTGAAAACAGTGTTATGTTAGATGTGAAGATACTCTTCCTTTTTTAACAGCAAAAAAACTTCATCGCTGAAGACATCATAACTGGGTTTCTGATATTTTTGTACTGTCTTTATGAGTTTCCTGAAAAGTGTGAACTGCCTTCATTTACTTCTGTACTGAAAACAATTTTTGATATTGTAAAATGCCTGTTTCTCTGTGATGGTTTTAACAGAAACTGTAGTTCATCCAGGATGTTGCTCAGCAGCTGGGAGGAGTAAAACTGCTCTCCCCTTTGTGATCTTGGTGTGACTAAATTGTTCCTAGATTTTCGTTGTACTATGAAATCACATTGCCCAACCTTCCCTAACTACTATTAACATACGTTGCTGTCCTATTCTGTCTGGGTGAAGTCACTGCTGACTAGCAATGTAGTATAAAGTAATACAAACGCATTAAACTTCTTGAAGCTTCACAGTTGTCTTTTATTTGTGTTGTACGCTTACAGACGTAAGCATGCTTTGGAGAGGGTGCCTTGATTGCCTGGTATTTTTGTGTTAGTATTAGAATATTGCACAAAAAGTAAAGTGGCAGAAAAGCCCACCTTGAAACAGCTCAGGTTTGTGCAGGAAATCCTTCTCTCCTTCAGAAGAGAAACTATTCTGTGTAATCAGAACTTAAGTAGCTGAAAGTTTCTAATGATTTCAGCACTGTCTCCCAGCAGAAATTATCTGAACGTTCATGTGGGTTCTGATGGATTGAGTATCTGTTCTGCAGAACAGCTGAGAAATTAACATCAAGAATAAGTACCTAGATGAATGGTAGTTTTCGTTAGTTTTCTTTCTGAGTTGTCTTGGGTCTTGGTTTTTGGGGTTTTTTTTTGTGATTTGTGGCTAGAGCACCATTATCTAATGTGATGAACCTATTTGCTTGTGGTGCATCATCTGCCTTAGCCTCAGCAATGGTACCTGTCTTGTCTAATGAATAGAGTTGGCTCTGTTGGATCCACAACTTGGAGAAACAATGATGGAAGTCCAAAAACCTTTTAGCCACTGTTCATTTTAATATTTGTTTTCTAGTTCATTTGTGCTAAAAGAGGAAAGGGATCCACCTGATGCCGTAATGTTTCACTCCACGTTTCTTGGCACTGATGTGCACTGCTCTTTTTCGCTGTTGGCTCCCACAGCACTCCCACAGTTGAATGTGTCTACATTTAAATGTGTCCAGATTGTACATCCAGAGAAAATGAGCAAACCTGGTGAAAGCTCTAGAGAAAGAGTCCCATGAGGAGCATCTAAGGAAACTGGCATTGTTTAGCTTGGTGACCCTATCACTCTTTAACTTGAAAGAAGGTTGTAGCAAGCTGGGGGTACATCTCTTCTAAGTAACAAGCAATAGGACAAGAGGAAGCGGCCTTAAATTGTGCAGGGGAGGTTTAGACTGGATATTAGAAAAAATTTCTCCACTGAAATGGTAGCATTAGAACCGGTTGCCCAGAGGAGTGGTTGAGTCACTATCCCTGGCAGTATTTAGAAGAAGTGTAAATGTGGTGTCTAGGGACATGGTTTAGTGGTGTACTTGGCAGTACTGAGTTAATGGCTAGTCTTAATGATCTGAGAGGTCTTTTCCAACCAAAATGGTTCTATGATTCTGCAGTCTAAATGAAGACTTACGACTCCTGGGAGCTGTGGACATTGGCAGTTGTGAATAATGTCTCAGATTCTGTAGAAGTTTAACATAAAGGAAATTGTCCTGCTCTTGGTGGTAGCACTCCCAGATTCAGCAGTGATGGCAGAAGAGGTTGAGGACATGGCCTGATCCCTTGAACAAGGCTGGCATTTTGCTTGGGGTCTGGGCTTTTCCAGGGGTCTGTGTACCTGCAGCAGCCCAGAAGGATGCAGCATAGGACTGAGACTTTGCAATGTCAGTGCTGAGGTGCTGATATCCATGTTTCTGCTTGGTTTTTTTACTTCTCTTGGTGAATTCATAAGGGATGACCTCTATTAGTTAATAATTTTCAGGTGTGGTACTTAAAATTTGACTAAGGATTCAGCAAGTGCCATGAGAATAGGTGGTGAAGATGGATCCTGTCATTCAGCTGCATTATAAAAAGGGAGAATATCATTAAAGCTGTGGTTTGTTGGGTGCAGAAAGAAACGTTAGTCCCTGAAATTTTTTCCTTAACTGAAGGTGGCAGGACTATGCTTAGCCTATTGGCATCCTTCCCAGGCCAAGCAGAAATGTAGTAGCTTAGTATGACATGATGAATCAAGTGCAAAGTTGCTTTTCTTCCAGTCAAGATTGTATGTAGAATATGATTCCATTACAATAAAAACATACTTCTAAAATAGCAAGTGAGATAAGAGAGAAACAATGAATAAACCAAACACAGGATATATGAGCACAAAACTGATCTTCCTAGTTCCTCTGTCAAGCTCTAGACTTTTTGGTTTTGTTGAGGGGCGTGGGGTGATGGTATGTGTGCACTGTTTCATGCTGTGATTGATTTATCAGGCCATTTGTTTTAAAAAATAAAACAAAAGCTACGCAACCACCCTGATTTCCACTCGGGGTGATGTGTGGGATTCTGTCTTGCTGTAAAATTGTGTTGTTTTATATACACCTCATATAGCTGCCTATGCAAAATCCTGTTTGTGCTCATTCGATGCGTGTTCCAGCTGATGGCACTCTATTTATGATGGCCTCTTTCTTTAAGTTTCCATGATCTAAAATGGCAGTATATTACAGGGTTTCTTTGGAGCTAAATGCATTGCTTGTTTACGTGCCAACAAAAGAGTCAAAAGTGTAAGAGTTTATAAAATCCTGGGATCAAAGAAACAAAGAGTAAATTTTTAAGGATGTTGGAAACTTGATGTGTTTTAGTTAACAGTGAAGTTAGTGAGTGCTGGGCCCTACATGAGTGTGTCAGAAGGCTGTGTCCTCTTTCCAAAGAGGTGCTAATCTTAAGGCTCAGTCCTGCAAGCATTGCTGGTGTAGACCTTATTTTAAAATACCAGTTCCTCTCATGACTTTCCAGGAACTATTTTGTATTAAAGTAACCCATCACAGGGCTTTTATAGTGGTTCACTTTTATTACCCTTACAAAATACATCAACAATGATTTGTATTTAAGGATGACTCTGAAGACAAAATTGCTATTGGAAATGTTTAGGGTGATGACACTGTTTTTTCTTATTTAAGGGGAGATTGCAATAAAGGGAGGAAAGCTGCCTGGCATGGGAGTAGGAACTCTGGGCCCAGTCAAGTCATTTGAAGCACTTTATTGCTTGTGCCTTGGCTGTGAACTCACATCTCAGCCTGAGTAAATACACTGGTGTCTTCTGAAGCACAAGTATTGGTAATCCCAATGCCGTGGCATTTTGTCAAGTGTTCTACCTCAGTTTTTACCTTCTTAAGGTCCCATTTTCATCTTTCTAATTTTCATTAATTTGGGCTGGTATATTTTCCATGTCAGGAATGCGTCTAGGGGTAGGTTGTTTCTTTTTCTTACCTGTTTGTTCCAATTTTATTAAAAATAATGTACTGTTTTTGAAAAGGCAGCTAGGGGAGTCACATTGTTTCTTAGAGTTGGACAAAAATAAATTTTGGAGGACTCTTGATTGTTAAATAATGTAATACAGTGGAAACTGCTGTGGGAAATGAGAAGAAAACAGTGGAGACCTCTTAAACAGCTTGTTTGAAGCTGCAGTGGCAGCAGAGAGGAGGTATTTTCACAGCTGTATTTTGTTTGGAGTTAGGGGAGCTGAGGAGCTGACACTGGCTGACCATAGCATGAGAG
>WAAG01048412.1:31930-43711 GCA_013390105.1 Tichodroma muraria | reverse complement strand
GGAGAAGGAGAAGGAGAAGGAGAAGGAGAAGGAGAAGGAGAAGGAGAAGGAGAAGGAGAAGGAGAAGGGGAAGGAGAAGGAGAAGGAGAGGGAGAAGGAGAAGGAGAAGGAGAAGGAGAAGGAGAAGGAGAAGGAGAAGGAGAAGGAGAAGGAGAAGGAGAAGGAGATTACGCCTCAAATTCTCTATCTTGATACATACATATATTACTATATCTCAAAACTTTAAATTCTAAATTTTTCACCTTGTGACATAACACACTTCTATTCAACTACACACTCACAATTTCAGTGCTATTCCTTAGTTTTGGAAGCCTTTTTTTATGGCTTCAGGTCAAATGTCGTGTATTTTTGAGGGTTAGTCTCTGTCAGTACAGAAAGCCTGAAATCCTCTGTGTCCAGGGTTCCGACAATGAGGTTCAGAGTTACACACCGACGCAGCAGAGTCTGGAGAATTTAAACCTTGAGAGCACTTAAGGCACCACTGGGTGTGCAGCGCGGAGGGGAGGCCGTGCCTCGCGCTCTCCCAGCCGGCCCCGAGCCAGCCCCGGCCCGTGGAGCTGCATTCCCGTGGCTCCGGGCCCAAAGCAATAATTCCCGTGGAGAGGAGCCATGTTAACATGGCCATAAAGCTTCCAGGCTGGAACAGCTTCCCGGGCGGCGGGGCCGGGCAGCACCCACCCACGGAGACCCCAGGCCTCCTTTCCGTGCTGGGCCTCACTTTACGACCCCATTTCGGCCGAGGCAAAAAACCCTCCCAGCAAGAAATCCTCACAGGCTTGCTCCTGAGCTTGGGATGTCCCAATAATGGGACAAAGCGCTGCCCTTGTGGGATTCTCCGTCCCGAACTTGGATTTTGTGCCCTCCTTCCTCCTTGCCCTCCTTCCTCCCACGAGCGGCACAAGCAGAGTCCGTGTGCACGCACAAATTCTGGCCTGATTTTGAAAGCAACCTGGGATAATTTGCCCAAAGTATAGACAGGAACACGGTGTCCTGTTTTCTGCTGATTTCCACCCCCCCCTCCATTAAACGAAAGATAAATGGCAGATGATCCCTCACTCATCCCCATCCGCCTCCCAGCCCCACAATCAAATCCTATTGAGGCATCCAAGGTATGTGGCGCTGAGGAAAAGTGCTTGTCAGGAGGCAGGGAGAACAAAGGGTACCTGGAGGTTAGGAAATGTTTTTCCTGGGTTCTGTAAGCTGTGGTTTCCTCTTTTGGGGGTGTCAGAGGCTTTCAGCTCTGTCAGACACCCGGCCAAACAAGGGAGTGATTAGCAGAGCTCCCTGGTCCGGGGTATTGTTGTAGGGATGGTTTTAATACACCCACAGCTCTTGGCACTGACGCTGCTGCTCTGACTCCAGGAAATCTTGAACTGTTTATTGATTCAGAGGCAAGAAATAGAACGCTGAGATGGAGCTAATTGGCTGGAGACATCATCTGCAAGTCACCCAAATAAATATTTCCATTAATCGAGACCCAGCTTTGGGGGAGGAAGGAGCAGCCAGATTCAGGAGCGAGAATTTCTTGCAAATTTCCATTTTCTTGTTTGTTTTTTCACGGGCAGACCCTTAACTGCTGCCTTAGCTGAAGATGTCACAACACCAGACCAGGTGCCCAAGTCCACACTTGGCCTGATTTGGCCTGGACTAAGTCTGGCCTTGCTAGGAGAGGGCTGGTTGGTCTGCCTGGGGCATTTCAGGGTTTCAGTGCAGATATTTCATTGTTTTAGTGCAAATATTTCATTGTTTCAATGCAGATATTTCAGGGTTCCAGTGCAGATATTCAATTGTTTTAGTGCAGATATTTAATTGTTTTAGTGCAGATATTTCAGGGTTTCAATGCAGATATTTCAGGGGTTTTTCCAACAGAGACGTCTGGGCCTGGCTGCTCCTTGTGCCTGTGGTTGCTCCTTAGGGACAGAGGGGTTGGATGTGCCTCAAATCCCTAAACTGGGTGCTCCAATCCTGAGAGAGCCACACAAGTCTGATCAATCCCTCGAGAACAAGCTCTCCTTTGTTAATTTTTAGTTTTAAGTTTTTAAGTTTTAAGTCTTAAGTTTTAAGTCTTAAGTTTCAGGTTTTAAGTTTCAGGTTTTAAGTTTTAATTTTTAAGCTTCAATATTTAATTTTCCCTTTTCACACTCAGAAATATCCACGGGCTGCTGGTTTGAGCCATCCAAGTTTTTGCAAGAGGCTGACTGCATCCCAAGCTTTTTGGGCAGAAAGAATCCCATTTAAAGGCTGGTTGGACAACATGGGAAAACGCTGGAAAAATGATGCTGGAGGGGATTGAGTCCCCCTGTCCCTTTCTCTCTCAGGCCTTGGCCCTCTGCTCCTCTGTCCCTCTCACTTGTCAGGAGCTGGGGAGGATGGAGCTGATCCAAAGCACTCGGAAGAGAAACGGGGATAAAGGCAGAGCAATATCGATCAAATTTCAGCCTCTGCAGCAGCAAGAGCTGAGCTCCACGCATGAAAGCTCCTGCACTGCAGAGAAACTCTGTGCTGGCTAAAGTCTCCCATTTTTTTTCTGATTTTTTCCCTAGTTTTCTAATTAAAAAGGACTCCTCTCTTCGCCGCCTCTCATTTTACAGCAAATTAGATACGAAATCAGAGCTGCTTTCCCTGCTTCCCTGAACTCCACTGACAGCCTACCATGGACAAACATTTTGTTTGGGCCTAGGAGAGGGGGCAGGAGCCAAGAACAGTTGGAAATACACTGGAAATGTCCAAGAAACTCCTGTGCTGCTGCAGCAACCGGAGCGGGACACGGCCCAGGGAGAGAGCAGAGCACAGGGCAATGCCCCAGGCCACTCAGACAAGCAGAACTTACCCAGTTCCAAGCTGGAGAAGAACAGATTTATGTCTTGCTGCTTGTCATGGAATATCAGGCAGGTAAATAAAACTCTCCATGCCCAACGCGCCACTGGAAGGCGAAGGAAACGAGGATTTTCATACAAAGAGATGGATCTTTTAAAGGAATAACCCCCCAGTCCTGCCCTGTGAGGCCTCAGAGGAACCAAGAGGAAAAGAAACCAGAGGAAAGGTTCGACTGACCCCAGAGGAAATGGAGCAAAGGGAATTCCACAGAGCAACCCTGTCAGGATTAAAGAATGAGCCCATCTCAAGGTGCTATGAACAGGGGGAAAAACATCACTGCATCTTTTCAGGAGCCTTGGGAAAACTCCAGAGCTGGGAAAACAGTCTTAAATTCAATGAGTCCATGGAATAAAGGGATGAAAAAGCCCTTTCCTCCCTGCCTGCAATGCTGGATGGGATGAAGGAAAATCTCCTTCAGCACGAGGGGACCATGGGGGCTTCCCTGGATATCAGGTCACAGGGAAAATCATTCCTTTACCTGCTCCATCCAGCACTCAAACCTACTGGAGGAATCCCTCAAGGAATCCTCCACCAGGAATAAACCCAGCCCTGGAACACCACGGCCTGTCCAACCCTGCCATTTCCGTTTTTTCCTGAGCACACAACTCCTCTACTCTTTATCAAGGTTTGATAAGCTCCTTATCATTTATTCCTTTACCTGCTCCATCCAGCACTCAAACCTACTGGAGGAATCCCTCAAGGAATCCTCCACCAGGAATAAACCCAGCCCTGGAACGCCACGGCCTGTCCAACCCTGCCATTTCCGTTTTTTCCTGAGCACACAACTCCTCTACTGTTTATCAAGGTTTGATAAGCTGCCGCTGCACTTTGCCAATCACACAGGGCTGGAGGGAAGGGGAAGGGTTTGCCTGGCTCTGGAATACCCAGGAGTGCCTCTGGTAATCTCCCTGGAAGGCAAACATGGTGATGGTGGAAGGGGCCAGCCTGGCCACACGGCCACGAGCCGATCCCCGGCGCAGGGGCTCAGCTCCACCCGCCCAAGGGAGCAGCCCCAGCACGCCGAGCAAATCCCAATCATCAAATCCCAATCCATCCCCTGCCAAACCCCATCGAGGAACGTTCTGGTGCCGTGGGTGAGATAAGAAAGTTGGAAGAGATGGGGAAGTTTCTTGCTTAGCTTCTGGTTTTTGCCTCAAGGTTGCAAATCCAGTCTGGGGATTTTTTATTGTGGGTTTTGGTTTTGGGTTTTTTTTTGTCTGGAAGTGCCTTTGTTGCATTGCTGAATATCAGATGGGAGAGGCTGGATTAAGGAGTGCAGGGATGAGGGGTCCATGCACAAGCACAGACACAGCAACTCCTCGTTTTTTTTGTGGTGGAGAGCTCTGCAAAATCAGTTTTTGCCTGAGAAGCCAAAAGCTCAGGCAGATGCACCAGCACAGCAGGAATTCCTCCACCCCAGCTGGCCTGTGCATCCAGGAGGATCCAATCCCACAGGCTGGGGACACTTGGAGGGCATGAAAAAGCCCTTTCCTCCACTTCCCATGGCTGCTCCATGGGGTGCAGGACAGCCCAGCCCTCAGCACTGCTGCAGGAGCAGGGCCTTGGTGGTTCCACTCCTTCCTCAAACTTCTTGCAAATGGACAAAAATCCTCCCTTTTTGCTGCTTCCCACCCCTGGGATGTGCTGATCTGGGCTCAGGAGCAGAGCCTTGATGGTGCTGCTCTTTCTTTAAACCTTAAACCTCTTGCAAATGGACAAAAATCCTCCCTTTTTGCTGCTTCCCACCCCTGGGATGTGCTGAGCTTGGGTCAGGAGCAGAGCCTTGACAGTGTTGCTCTTTCCTCAAATTTCCTGCCTTGCAAATGGACAAAAATCCTCCCCTTTTGCAGCTTCCCAGCCCTGGGTTCTGCTGGGCTGGGCTCAGGAGCAGAGCCTTGATGGTGCTGCTCCTTCCTCAAACATCTTGCCTTGCAAAAAGAAAAAAAAAATAAAATAAAAAATATCTCATTTTGCCGCTTCCCAGCCCTGGGCTGCGCCGAGCAGCCAGGCTGGGCTGCAGCACTTCCTCAGGGCTCTGCCGAACCCCTCCAACGTGCCCAAACCAAACAGCAGCAAGAACAGGAGCAAGAACAAGCAGCGGGTTGTGCGCTCCGGGGGAAAGCGGTCCCCGAATGCCCGGGCAGAAATAACTAAAAAATCCAAATTACAATAAACAAAGGCGACACGCTTGTACAAAAAATATCCCGCTCGGAGCACTCCCACCGCTTAATCCCATCTGTCAATAACGCAGCAGGGACCGTTCAGCATCTCTCTTTCATTTTTTCTCGGCGTCCTGGCCGCTCTCGGAGTGCCACCGGCCGATTTCCAGCGCCGCTCCCTGTGCCTGCTCCGTGTTTGCCTTGCTCTTGACCTCGCCACTCGTATCTTGCTGCTGCTGCAAACCCGATTCGTGGGCCGGAGCCCAAAAAAATGGAAAGCTCACCACCTTCAAGATTCCTGCGTTTCTGAAAAAGCCCTTCCTGCTTCCTGTTTGCCCTCTCGGCGGTGTTTCCAAAACAAAATTTCCACTGCCTTTGGAAAACAGGGAGCCACGCTGAGCAGGAATGCAGGCTGCGGGGCGGTGGCACAGCCGGGGCAGCCCCACGGGGGGATGTGCTTCTGAAAAAAAGGTTGGAGGCTGAAATTTTATTTTTTTTATCCATGAAAAGAAGAGGCTTCAGGCTTCCGTTTTCTTTTGGGTGCAGCTGGGAGGTTGGAGCTCCCCGGGCTTCTGAACCTGTGTCCTGTCAGCCACTCCAACAGGAGGTAGAGGGATGTGGTCCTTCCCCAGGGATTTTTAGGAAATCGGGAAATTCAGGAAAAAAATTTTAGGAAATTCAGGAAATCACTTCCTAAAAGTTAGGAAATTTTTAGGCCCTCAGGGATCATAGAGTCCTGCACAGAACACAAAGGCTGAGGAAGTGCAGGTTTTCCCAAGGAACGTGCAGGAGCAGGTTCTGCCTGGAGCTTGAGGGTCATCATCTGCCCCGTGTTTAGAAGGTGCCTCTGCTGAGCCCGGCAGAACAGAGAGGTGGGGATTGAAAATCAACTAAAAACAAATTCCCTGAGTCCCAAAAGGAGCCAGACTGACCTCAACAGCGAAATTTAGAGGAATTTTCCAGTAATATTCCAGCAAGATCAGTAATCTTGTCCACCAAGGAATTCCGAACCAGCCATGAGAAATCTGAGTTAAATGCTGGGAATCTTTCAGCTCTTTTTATCCACACTCGGCCTTCTCTGGAATGGTTCTTCCTGTCCAGCCTTTCAAGGTTAACTTCAAATGCTGTGCAGCATTTTCTATTATTTTCAGGGGTGCTTGGCCCTTCTGTGTGTATTTGACTCCAGCAGGGAGGGAACAGCCACAAGTCCTCACAAAACTTGTGTGAGAGCACCAGTGCTCTGCCACTTCTGCTAACGAGGCCGGGGGTAATTAAAACCCAGCTGGAGTAATCCACTGGGTCATTCACTCGTCCTACAGGTTCTATGCTCCAAAAAAAGCCCAAACCCCCGCTGAGACAAAGAGAAATTACAACATGGGGAGATGAGGAATGGGAAGGAGGTGAAGCCCCATCAGCAGCTCCCAGCACGGACAGGGCAGACAATGAAGAGAGCACTTGGGAAGAAAAATTCCCAATGTTCAGGCAGCCTTTTTATCCATCCAGGGTTCCTGGAGAGCCCAGGCAGCTCCCACCAACAGCTGGGTTGAAGGAAACATCATGGACATTATTGCTGTCCCCATGCCCATCACTCCTCAGCAGCTGGAGCCTTGCATTTCTGGAACTCTCTGATTCCTTTAGCCCACCTCTCCTTTTCCCAGCTGGGAAAAGCTGTGTTTGTTTCTGGGGCAGTAAATTTCCAACGCTGAGCTGCTGAGGAGCCTCCAGCTGCCTCTGGATCCCCCTCCTCGGAGCCTCGGGTTGCTTAATGATCTTCTGTCACTCGTTAGCTTTGTTCATCAGATGAGAATCCGGGGAGCCTTTAATTGAATTGGCACGGAGAGGTGAGATAAGGCAGGAGTATCGGCAGCTGGGCAGGTGTCAGACAAGTCAGCTGAAGCTGGCTGGGCTTTGGGGTGGCTCAGAAGGTGGGAATTGCAGACACCTGGGCTCTGCAAGCTGTGCATGAACTTGTTTGACAGCTCCCCTCGATGCCAGGTGAAAGTTCCTGGACCCAGCAGAGATCTGCCGGGGATGGCTGATAAAGGCAAAGAGAAAAGCTGGCTACACTTCCAGCACCCAGGCAGAACTCGACAGTCGTCCTTAACCTCGTGGCAGCTCATCAGGAACACTTTATTCTGCAGTTTCAGGAAGAAGTTTCCCTGGTTTTATTTTCCTGGTATCATTTTTATTTCCTCCCAACTCCAACCCCTCTTTCCCAGCCAGGGATCCTCTGCAATTACAGTGTCACTCATCGTTTCCCATATTGCCTGCATTGCATCACCGGGGCTGGCACCTGGGCTGGAAGAGAAAAATGTCATTTTAGCTTGGCTCAAATGCTCCCAGAGATGTTTCTGGGGCAGGCACCAGAGTGCTACAAATGAATCTGGTCTAAAATATGGATTTGCTATGAAAAAATTAAAGCCTTGCAGTTTTTAAAGGATTTCTCCCTGTGAGCTCTGGGATGAAGGGAACCTCTTCTCTTCTCTTCTCTTCTCTTCTCTTCTCTTCTCTTCTCTTCTCTTCTCTTCTCTTCTCTTCTCTTCTCTTCTCTTCTCNCACATATCCTATGGAAATAATAAGCCTCTACCATCAGTGTGGCCCTATTTAGAAGGTGAAAAAGGAAGAAAGTTCTTTATCTTAAAAGTGTCGATTTAGATTGTAATTTCCCTTCCCTTCCCTTCCCTTCCCTTTCTGAAAATTCCTCCCCAATGACTTCACAACTTTCCCGTTCCATTTCTAAAAGCCAGTTATGACCATTTCCCTTTCATCCAAGGTGTTTTATACAGAAAAAGGAGGATTATTCTACCTGGCCCTGGGAGCTGGGAGATGCTGATGTGTGGGGTTCCCTGGCTCCGTCTTTTCCAGCCGGGTTCCCCACTGGATTTCTGAACACCTTTTATCTCTTCACCAAATATTCTCATTTTTGAGCGCCTCCTGAGGCCAAAGGGAACCCCCCTGGTCATTCCTGGCCCTGGAGGTCCCACCTGGCTGATCCAGGCTCATTCCCACCCCCTGAGCTCAGGTGAGCCTGTCCCGGAGCACGCCACACCCTACTCAGGTACCCACTGTGTGCACTAACACTGACTGAAAAGCAGAGCTGAGACTCAATCCATGTTTATTTTGAAATAATCCCTGGAAACAGACCATGATAGCAACTCCAGGAACTTCTTTCCTTTCCTTTTGGCAGTTGCAGATCTTCTTGAAATAAACAGGTAACTTACAGGCCTCGGGGGGATCTTAAAAACCACTTGTCCCTCAATCATTTTTCCACTTCCCAGCTCCTGCACGGCACAAAGAGCCTGCAATGTTATTTATGTTCCTGCAGACTTGGCAGGGCTCATAATGGGCCGTGTTTTTGGGGCTGGGGGGGGGAGGGGGCAGAAATTTCCACTCATTTTGTGTAATTATGATATAGAAAATATTTGGAGATGGTGTTTTTGGACTGTGCTGCTTGGGGCTGGCTCCTACGTGAGCCTGACACGTTTGCCCCCTGCCTGGGGGATATTTACACCCTGCTTGGTGGCTTTGGGGTGACATCATGGGGCACAGGCAAGAAGTTGCATTTTTGGGGCTGTTCTCCATCAGCTGGTTCGGTTGGGATCCCCTCAGACACAAACAAAACAAACCATGAAAGGAAGAAATGCCCTGAACCCCCTCAGCTCATCCACGGGCAGGTTTTGTTTGGGTTGTTTTTGTTTTTAAATCATCCTGGTTTCTCTTTTTGGGTGTGTGGGGTGGTCCGTGGTGAAAGTCACTGGGGGAGATCTGCAGGGCTTCCTGGAGTGGCCAAATTTCAATCAAGTTTACATCCTGCTGAGTGTGCAGCTTGGCTGCGTGGCTTTGGTGCCTTTTCCTACACCTTGGACCATAAATGTCCTCCCAGTGGGAAAAATGAGGCGTCCTGGGAGGTCCAGGATTCATCACCTGGTGCTCAGAGGAGCTTCAGAGGGAAAAGGCGAGTTCTGGGATTTACTGAAACTCCCCAGACACACTTTTCCAGGTGCTGGGAGATCCTGAGCATCCTTCTGGAAATCCTGATCAGCTTCTTCCCCAGCTCCTTGCTGACCCTTATTTACCTCAGGGCAGGGAAATGGGTCCCAAGCTGAGGCAGCTCCATCCAGGACGGACTGAAGTTTCCCTCCAAAACGAAGCCCCTTTTTCCCTTTTCATCCCTAAACCTCTCCCAATTCCTGTTTTCCCCTGCCCAGCCGAAATAATTGCTTTTCTTCTGCCTCCCAGCCACGGGGAGAGAAGCCCCGTGGAACGAGAGGCGAGGCAGACAGCTCTCAATTAGCAATGCCCGCAAACGCCGGCCATCCGATTAGATCCATAAAAATGATATCTTCCCACCTCAGCAGCTTGCCATGCCCCCCAAATTAAAATAAACACTTCCAGGCTTGAGTTTTTTTTTGTTCATTGTAATCATCCCAAATCGGTGGCTCCAGCCTCCCTCGCTGGCTTCTGTAAAAATAGCTCCATTTTCCTGCTCAGCCCAAGCGCCTTTATCCAGCCTGAGCGCCCCAGTGCTGCTCTGATTTACCCAGAGGAATTACAAAGAGGCTCGGGATGCTTTGATCCCGGGAATTCCAACAGGATCTGCTGATCCTGGTCCCAGGATTCAGGTGTGTGGCAGTGGGATTATAGGGAATATCCTGTATTATCCTACATAGGGGATATCCTGAGCTGGATGGACGTCACAGATCATCAAGTACTGCACAGGACATCCCAACATTCCCACCCTAGGCAACCCAAATTCTTCCTGATTATGGCAAAAGCTCTCATTTGAACAGTCACAGGGTTTATTTGGAAAAAAAAATCTTGGGGAAAAAGAAAATTCCTTGTCCCACTCCGGAGCTCCCAGGACACCGAGCATCGGCCCCTTATTTTAACATTGGAAGTGGATCTGTTCCTGATGGAGTTCAGCCACAGAACTGGGCTGAGCTGGAGGAAAAGGAGATTTTTGGGATGCATCTCCCCAGGTTATTTAACTTAGGGATTGGTGTAACCCTAAATGCATCATGTAAATGGAATAAGTGGAATATTTGGGCTCTGGAGAGGCTGGCACTGCTCTGGTGCTGCTCCTGGATCGAGCACCAAAGGCAGCCCTGGGGAAGGAAACCATGAGGAAAAATGTCCTGGAGCAGAAGCTGTCACTAAAAATATCATTTTGGGTTCTATTTGAAATATTGCCACATAAATCAAAACAACAGAGCCGCCAAAAGGGAACAGAAAAAGCACAGGGAACTGCCATTCTTTGCTATTTTATCTCGACTTTTACTGTTTCAAAATGTATCCTCAGTGGCAAAGGCTGGAGGAGAAAACCTGGATAAGAAGAATCTTTTTCTTAACTATTTTGTCTTTTTTTCCCCCTCAGAGTTTACTCCAGGAGAAGGGAATTTAGCAAATGTTCCAACCTGAAAATGTAGAGGAATATTTTGAATTTCTTAAATATGGTTTTTTTTTTTCCTGCTTAACCTCCACCACTACAAACCAGATTCTTAACCAAGAGCCAGGATTCTCCTTCGGAAGAGGGAAAATTGGGATCACAGGGATATTTTGCCTGGATATGTTTGCAGTTGCACTGCTGTTTTCACCCTAGAGCAGGAGCAGGCTGTTCCTGCCCTCTCCTTCCTGCTTTGCTGTCCCTTTATGTTGGGAGTTTTGTCCAGAGCAGCCTTCCCATGAGCTTTTTCTGGGAGTGGGAGGATAATCCAGCGGACAGAATCTGAAAAAATGTTTCTTTGCAGGGTTTGGCTGTGACCAGTGATTCCCTACCCAGGCCAGCCTCTTATCACCTGCCCTTGACATGCCCAACCTCTGCTGGGTGAGGCTTGGATTTAGGGAATGCCTGAAGGATTTTTCAAATCCTTCCTGGGCTCCGTGCACGTCTTGCAGGCTGCTGCTGGTGCGAGGACTTAACGGGGTTTTTATTGTTCCTGACACTGCTGAGCCGCCGGGAGAGGCTGGGAAGAATCCCGTGTTAATGCTGGAGTAATCCCAGCGCTTTTACGGGGCTTTGCTCCCATGGCAAAGGGACTCTTCTCCCCTTTGGTTTCCACTGGGACCGAAAGGAGGGATCCCTGAGCTGCGGGCTGGGCTCTGAGCAGAGCCCGGGAGCTCCCTGGCTGTGCCATTCCCCAGTCCCCCCGCTGGGGCAATGCCTGGCTGTGCCCCCGTGCAGATGAAGGGATCAGCTGCCCGTCCCTCGGGAATTCTGCCACTAATTCCCAATGAATGCCCCGAGCAGGAGAAGGAGCTGCGGGCCTGATCGGATCCCGCTCATTCATCTCCCTTTACTCACACCCTGCCAGCCCTCCCTGCTCCCGAGCACGGCAGGTCCCAGCACAGTGAGATCCCGTTTTTATCTCGGTTCAGGGATCTCTCCTTATTTATTTAAACCTCTGCTGCCTCCAGCTTCAGTAACGATGCTGCTGCCCTCAGCATCACGGCCCCTGCCAACAACAACAAGCTCCATTTAGTCTGCGACAGCTTCCTACAGAGAATTGTTTTCTCACTTTACTCCTGATCCTCAACCCTTTCAAAACAGGCAAAGCCTAAAAATTATCCCCAACAGGCTTTTGCATTCATCCCCTTTGAAACAAAGCCTTTACACATGTTTGTTCTGCAGGGTCCCACTGATTTTGCCCTTTGCAAACTTTTCTCCCATTGCTTCTCTCTAAGCCTTTTCCTTCCAGGACTTTTATATCTGATGTGAAAGGCTGGAAGGGGACAGAGACAAAAAAAA
>WAAG01048412.1:20529-31875 GCA_013390105.1 Tichodroma muraria | reverse complement strand
AAAAAAAAAAGGTCAGAAAAAAATCCAATGTATTTCTTTTATTTGATTCCCAGTTCCTTATTTATGCATCTACACACACAGGGGCAGATGCTGGGTTCTAATCCTACAACAATTGGCTCTGGAAAAACAGGAGCTCATAATAGTAATAATAATAATAATACTGTGAGTGGCCAGAATCAAAAGAGCTGCTGGAATGATGGGACAATTAATCCTGAGTGCGTGGGCACCCCAGCAGTGCCAGGGAGGGAAAAATCATCCCCTGTGCTGCTCCTGCCTTCAGACCCCAAACGGGCAGCCAGACCAGACTCCCCCACTCCTATTTCCCTGCTCCTTCCAGGCAGGCAGAGGGATGAGCAGGACAGAGGGTCCTGCTGGCTCTGTGGGAGTGGGGGAACATGGAATGTTGGTAAATAAGCCATATGTGGAGAGCTAATTCCTAATTCCTGGCACTTTTTCCTTGACAGCCACCCGGCCATGAGCAGCCTGGAGGAGACAGAGGTGGCTCCACGCAAGGAGCTCAGCAATTCCCATCCAGCCTGGAGCAGGGAACTCAGAGCTGTCAAAAAACCCACACATCTTTTGTGTCTCTGGTTTTGGTCACCTCTCTTCCTACGCCTGGGTCTGCTGGGAGAAGCGCAGCCTGGGAGGGCTCTGTGGTGGCTTTATGCTCTCCAGCCTCCCTCTCTCCACGAACACCAGAGGGAAAATCCCAAAAAGGCTGCTCTGCCTGCAGGTCACTGCTTTGTAGCAAGGTGTGAAGAGGAAATCCATGTCCTGACCAGCCCACACTGGGATGTGCTGAAAGGGAAATGTTCCTTCAGGAGGACCTGTGTCAGCAGCTCTGGCTGGACTGAACTCCCTGGAGCTCATCTGTGTCCCTCAGGTGCGGAATTCCCAACGGATTTGGGGTCAGGTGACCGCAGCTGCTCTGGCACACGCTGAGGCCTCATGACCTCCTCGTTTGGGAATGCTACATTTGGGGACACGGCCCTGTGCCACGAGTGCATCAGCTCAGCCACAGGATGCGATTTCAGGGCTGGGCTGGAGCTGGCCCCAGCCCTGCTGCTGGCAGGGAGGCTCCTGCCCTGCCTCCTGCTCCCGCTGCAGCATCCCTGTGCCTCCCTCAGCTCAGCTCAGCTGCTCCAGCAGCACGGCCAGGCCTGGCAGCCCATCCAGCCCAAAGCCAACCCTCTTCCCTGGGTGGCTGCAGCAGAGGAAGCTGTTTGGGATCCTCTGCATCTTAACAAGATGATCCCATGGCCATCCTGTTGCACATTTTGGAGAGCGTGGAATGCCGTGGTTATTTCTGTGCATGACATCCATGCTCTCAGGCAGAACGGGAGGTGTCCTCTCCAGCCTTCTGCCTCTTTCACACATCCTCCAGAATCTCCACACCTCGCTGGTGGCACCAGAAAGCTGCTCTGGGTGGACAGTTGAGGTTTTCACACGGGAGCAGCACATCCATGGTCTATAGCTGTCCCAAAACTCTAAGCAGACAAGATCGAGTACAATTAACTCACTCTCACAGGCCTCCTTCCTCGGCAGATGTGGGGGACAACCTGCTGCTCCCATGGGAAGCAGAGCTTGTGCTGTGGCTCGTTCTTAGCTCCTGATAAACTGTGTCGATACCCTGAGCAGCACTGGAGTACCAGTTTTGGAAAATGAGATATTTAACAGTGACTGCTCAATCAGGCGGAGTCTTGGAAAGGCGAGCTCCTACTGGAGCAGGAATGGAAGGAGAACTGGTGAGTGGAAAAGGCATTCCCAGCAGCTCCAATACCTCTTTTATCATGGGATTTTACCATTTGAATAGGATATTCAAATATTTTATACCTGGGGGTGAGCTGTGATTTAGTTTTGATTTAGTTTTGATTGGTAGGCATTGGAAGGAACTTGTGCTTTTCACTTATCTGTTGCACTTGAGGTGGTGTTAGCAAATCTATGAACCTGATATAAAAGATAATTAAAAAAATCATTGCCAGCCACGTTTTCCAACTGCATATGCAAGAATCTGTAGGGACAGTGATGCCTCTGGATGGTCCATGTCACCAAAAGCTGTGGGACAGAACTTCCTGGTTAAAACTTTCCCTGGTTGGAACTGAACCAGAGCTGCTCAGAGAACTGGTATCTGCTCCTTACAGATTTCTTGTTGAAAAGGTGCCTCCAGTATGAAAGTCCTTTAAAAATCCAGGCTGTATATCCGAAGTGAGCCCACCAGAAAAGAAAAATAATAAAGAAAGTAGCTTTGAAAGACTGGGCAAAGGTCTGGAGGAGCCAGAGTTTTCCTTCCCTGCAGTAAAGCGTGGCTAAAACAACACAAACTCCTATGGCTTACTAATTTTTCAACCCAATATTTTCATATAATTCGTGTGCTTTATAAGCCTTGGAAAAGCCACAAGAGGCCACACATTTCTGATGTAATCGTCTTTGAATTCAACAAAGCCCATTACCATGTCAATGAGGGGGCTGGGTTCAAAGAGCACAGGGTGGTTTGCAGAGCACCCAGAGGGGATTTGCACTGCTGCTACTGAAATAATAAACTCCTCTCTCCCCCCTCCCTCCCAAATTTCGGCTCCGGCTGGAGACATTTCAAGAGTTTCCTTCTAATCGCAGATAATTCTTTTTTTATTGTGTCATTTTGGGTTCTGTTGTTGGCCATAACAAACGTTGCTATGTGACTGGAGCAGCTTTAGGTGAGGTCAGTTTGAGCACAACCTCTCTGCATTTTGGCCCTTCAGGATGTTCCACGCTTGGGGTGGAGGTTGCCTTTTGTTTCCAGGGGCTGCTTCATGGAAATGGCTTTTTTTTTCTCCACGAGTTTATCCCAGTTTTTCTGCTCTCCGCAAGCTGTGCTGATTTTTTTTTTTATTTTTTTTCCCCCCAAGCTTTAATTAGAAGAGGTTAATCACCGATGCTTAAACTGTCAAACACTTCTGCATGGGAATATTTTCCTGCAGGAGAAGTGCCACTGGCTTACACTGAGCTATTCATGGTGCAGAATATTTTATAGACATTCAGGTTTTGCACGTTTGGGACCTCACGTGTGCCCTTCCAGGAGCAAAAGGGAGGGCAGGAGGTGGCAATACCATGCTCAAACTATAGAAAAGAAAGAAAAGAAAGAGCTAAAACCCCCCAATAGTTTTGCTGCAAATGCTCACCTTGGGTAAAACCCCTTGCAAAATGCTTCGGGACGGAATAGTCAAAGATTATTTATTGCAAAACGTTTCAAGTTGAAAATGACAGCTCAGGGTGAAAGATTTGAAAGGTTGGGTGTCCAGAGTACCAAAAAAAAAAGCCTAAAACTGAGAGCCTTGGCACTGTGAGATGTTCCTTGATGAAGGAAATTGTCTGTTGAAGTCCTTTCCTGCTGCCCACTGGCCATCCATCGCTCTCCCCTGGACCTAATTCATGATTGTGGGGACGAGAATCTGATGTTTTGGGCAGCGACCTCACCCTGCTCCCCCTGCAAGAGCTCCAAACCCAGTGAAGCTCCAGATCACGCTGGCATCATCCAAACCGATGCCAAAATGCCCTGGACAGAGGGATAAAGTGACATCAGGGAAGGAGCTCTGTCACCCCGCTGGGGGCAGGATTGAATTGCCAAAACGCCAACGATTTAATTACGGAACAGCACCGCCTGCTCTCAGAGCCCCGCGGTAGCCCAGGTGCGTGTGTGGGATGGCAGAGAGGATTTAGGAGGTTCAGAGAAGATCCCAAACCTCCCCAAAGCGTCTGGAGAGCGGGAGAAACACCCCAACCATGAAATCCCACCTCACCTCGTGGATGGTCCACAGAGACACAAAACTTTTGGGGGTTTAGGGCAGGGAAGAGCGTTTTCCTCTCAGTTTAAGAAGACACCCCTGGTAGGGTTGCAAACCTTGCAGCTCACCAGAGCAGAGCCATTAAGGGTTTATTACAATCAAGTTTTATAACCCACGTTCTAATAAGTCCTGCAAGAATGTGGCTGCATGCAGTAATCATTTCATAAACATTAATACAGCATTTAGAAAAGGGGCCTTAATTTAAAGTGTTACCTTTTTACTGGCAAGTGCATGGTTTAATTACCGCAGTAAAAGCAGAGATTAGTTAAGCCTTGCTGCTGTTCTAATACCTGGGAACCAGCACCAGCCCGGCTTTAATAAGCAGCTTCTGAGGAGGTGAAAGAAATTCCTCTGGCTGGAGAGGCTGAGGGGGGAAGGTTTGCTGCTGGAAAGTGGCTGTATTCTTTAACAAGGCTAGACTGTGGAATGACTTCTTCTTGCTGTCTGCATTTTTGTGCGCGTGTGTGTTCGTTCACACACGGCTCCAGGCAGCGCCAGCAGGGACTGACAGACTCCCTCAAATAAAGCACCAGGACAAACAACCAGCACCAAAGGCCTGGATTTCTTTTCTGGAAAAAAAAAAATATATATATATATTTACTCGTTTTTTCATATATTAGTTATTTTCGTTCCATTCTGTGCTCCTGGAAGCTCCTTTTTCTTGTCCTGCTGGTTTTTGTTCCCAGATAGAGCAGTGGGGAGGAGGCAGGACCCTGAGTTTCCATCTCTGCTCACACGGAGGGAAGGACAACCTTGGTGTATCATTTTCCCAACGAATGAGATAAAAATAACCAGCCTGGAGCCATTGCTCCTGAGATTGTTTGGCACATGGGCCTGGGGAAGGGACAACAGAGGCTGCAGGAACTGCACTTTGAGCACGTGTTGTAGTTTAGCCTAAAATCCACTGCCTAAAATCCCCTGCCTAAAATCCCCTGCCTAAAATCCCCTGCCTAAAATCCACTGCCTAAATCCCCCCTGCCTAAAATCCACTGCCTAAAATCCACTGCCTAAATCCCCTGCCTAAAATCGCCTGCCTAAAATCCCCTGCCTAAAATCCCCTGCCTAAAATCCCAGGCAGCCACAGCACTGAATTCCCTCTAAAAGCAGACACTGTCAACGGTGGGACACGGCGTTTTCCTGAAGGGTGGATAATTCCAGAAAATGGGACGGGGAATGGGAAGGAGAGGCCACATCCCGGCTGTGCAGGAGCAGATTTCAGGCACAGGAAGCTCTCTGAGCTCCCTCAGGAGGGCCCTGGCCGTGCCAAAAGCTGAACTCACGTCCCTTTGGTCCCAGCCTGGGAAGATAAGCCGTGGTTCTGGGGAAAAGCCCAGTGGGTGAGGACAGCTCTGGGAAGCGAGGCAGTTGTGGCTCCTGCCTCTCTTTGCAGCCCCCTCAATCTCGTGATTTATTACAATTCTTGTTCTGCAGGCCCAGCGTCTTCCGGCCGGCGCAGATTGAAACGTTCGGAGCCACCGCGGGTCACAGCCTCTCTGAAAGCCTGGTGGCCACGGGGGCCAGGCTGTGTCCCCGCACCTGTGGGGGTGAGGGTGCTTCTGGCCAGAGCTGGGACAGCAGCAGCCACCCCCCGAGGCAGTGGTCACCCCTGGTTTCTGGAAATAAGAGCAAACCTCCCCCTTGGAATCATGTGAATGTGGGGGGAAAGAGCAAAATGAAGGACAGCAGAGAGAAACTGGAATCACAGAGACCCCAGAGTGGGACAGGGACCCACGGGGCCGGCCAGCCCAACTCCCTGCACAGACACCCCAACAGTCCCACCCTGGGCCCCCCTGGGAGCGCTGTCCAAACCCTCCTGGAGCTCCGGGAGCCCTGGCAGTGTCACCATTCCCTGGGGAGCCCGGGCAGTGCCCAGCACCCTCTGGGGAAGAGCCTTTCCCTAAAATCCATCCCAACCCCTGCCGCAGCTCCAGCATTCCCCGGGTCCCGTCCCTGCCACAGAGAGCAGAGCTGCCCCTCAGGAGCAAATCAGCACTGGAGGAAAAGTGGAAAAGTGGAATCCCAGCAAGACTGGTGCTGGATCCAGGGGGAATCCTGAGCATTGTGGATGTGGAATGGGAATCTGAGGGCTGCAACCTCTCCAGCTTTTTTGCACCTTCCTTGGCCAGACTGAGCAGCGTTCCTGGCCATTCCCAGCCATTCCCAGCTGGGACACTTGGATCATCATTAGGGGATGTTGCCATGGCTGCTTTCACAATTAAAAACAAATCCAGCTTATGCTGCAGCCCGTGTTATAAAAATAAACGCAGCTACTTTGCATAACAGCATAATTAGGGCCTAATTGCCAGCTGGTGTGTTAAACCAGAAATGAAAACAAACAGGGCAATAAATGGAATTATTAGAAAGATATTATGGCTTGGGGAGATATTACACCATGCGGGCTTATTTGGAGGATCACAGAGCAAATCCAGCCCGAGCAGAGCAAAGCAGGGCCCTTCCCACTCCTCTTCCTCAAATCCCTGGGGATCAATCAAACAATCCATCATCATCCTCTTTCCACTTGGGGCATCCTCACAGACAGAAATCAGCTTTCAGTGTGAAGAGATGTAGCAAATGGAATCACATGGAAAGGCTCAGAGATAGAAAAGGAATATTTGTGTGTCTCTACTCATTTCTGGAAGAGGGATTGGGGTTGGGAATGGCACCAGTCCCAGAGTTTTCCTGGAAATTTTACCTTATGCTAAAACATGATCCATCATTAAAGCTGATTTCAATTTTCAGCATTTCTACCTTAGTTTCCTGCTGGTGCTGTTTGATTTTGGGTGAACTTTGGAGTTACAAAATGGGACAGCCAGAATGGACCTTCCTAGCATGGTGCTGGCAAGCCATGGAATGATGCTGAGCATCACCTCCAGGAACTCCTGAGTTATTTCCCTCCATGAACAGACACTGGAGACACCCTAGGACAGCCTCTGCTATCACTCTTTGCTTTTTCCCCCTCCACAAGGCGCTTTCCTGAGTGTTTCTATCAGAAGAAAAGCCTGTCCTGCCAAGCAATGCCCTTAAAAATGAAATGACTTGGGGCAATAACAAATTCAGGGCAGGATCTGTTGAAAACAAGGCAGAAAACACCTGTTGAAAGGGAGCAGGGAGGACAAAAGTTCACGAGGCACAGGTGTGCCCACAGCTGTCCCCAGCACAGCTCTGGTGACGGATTTTTGCTTGCAAATTCTGTGATAAGGACAAAGGAGAGGAGAAAGAAGAGGGAAAATCCAACCCAACAGCAAGTCAGTAGGTTAGGAATGCTGAATCTTCAACAAATTCCCATCCTTCCCATGGCTCCACATTGGATTTGACAAGATTGATCCCTGTTCCCAGTGTGATTCAACTGAGAAACATGGATTGGAACAAGCAATGCCCCAAAGGTCCTTGGGACCTTGGAGGGAGTGGGCAAACCCGAGGGAACAGCATTTGTTGTACTGGAGAGGATTTCCAGCTCTGCTGGAGCTGGATTTTGGAGATAATTGAGGATTGCACTGCCGGGGGATTGTCTTGCCAGGACCTGTGTGAGCTCAGGCGCCTCTGGAACACCTGGGTTGCATTAACACTGATCATGGGACTTCTCCTGGTGACACCGCACGCCAGGGCAGCTCCAGGATGTGGCTTTGCCATTTCCTGGAGTCTCTTCACCAATTAGGGCAGCGATTGGATGGGGAAGATTCCAGCCAGAGGGATTGAGAGGAAATCACAGGTATTTGTGGCATCAATCCGCCGTGAATCCCTCGTTTCAGGGCGGGGGGGGTTTGCTCAGCCTCTTCACTCACGGGATGTTCTGCGGTTTTGCAGCAGCTTCCACAGGAAAATGCCAAATCCCTCCCAAACGGGGGTCAAGTGTTGTGTCAGTGGCACCAGCGAGAGCTGGGCCCTTGCTGGGTGTGACCCACAGGGTTTGGCCATGGAGTGTCCTTAACCAGCAGATCTTCCCAGGGCTGGATTTCTGACGGATTAAACGGATTAAACGCTTGGATTTCTGACCAAGCGCTCCTTGCCGTGTTCCCTTTGCTCAGAGCTGCATCCCTCTGCCTGCACACGACCTAATCCTGGGTTTGGGTCCTCCAGGCAGCCCAGTTTTCCCGTGGATCAATCCTGTTTGTGCTGAGCCTTTGGAGAGCTGTTTTCCCGAACATTCCCACATTTGTACTGGGCACTTCCTTCAGGGACATGTTGCCATTCACATTTGTTTTCTGTTCTCTTTGGCTGCCTCTCGTTGCTCTCCTCCAGCAGTTCTGGCAGGAGTGGGGAACTAATGACTTCAGAAGGTCCTATTTCATGTAAAGTTTATCTGCTCCTGACTGACAGCTCCGTGGATCCTTTCCAACAGCTTCAGGTTGGTTTTCCTGATGTCCTCTTATGTCAGACATAAGATTTATTCTGCTGCCAATACCCAGAAGGTTTGAATCACAGAATGTGCCTGTCATGCTCTGCCTCTCCACCAGCTCTGAAGGGCATGTGGGGTATTAAATGGACACTTTCTTCCTTGGGGAAAAGAAAAGGCACTTTATTTTAACAAGTTTGCTCCATCCGTGAGAGGGGAGCAAGAGAAACAGAGGTGAAAGGATGTGAAAGAAAGATGTGAGAAAAACGTGAGCAAAATCGAAGGCGAAGAAAACAAATGAAGGATTAATAAAAGTGAACGAAAAGAGGCAAAATGAAAAGAGATATAAAAAGAGATCTCGAAATGTCCCATGCAGGAAGTGCAGACATCAAAGCCTGCTGGTGAGAAGTGATTTAGGGGAGGAAAGGGAACCCCTCAGCTCAGGGAGGAACGGGGAGAGTGGAGGGGACGTCAAAAGGATCCGCGTGAAATGGAACCTTTGTGCCTGTGGTGATCCTGCTGCTGATTCCGGCTGCTGGGCTCAGGTGGGGCCTTCTTGGAATAGATTTTGGGAATGAACTCTTCCCTGTGAGGGTGGGGAGGTGCTGGCACAAATTCCCAGAGAGTTTGTGGAATGCCCATCCCTGGAAGTGTCCAAGGCCAGGCTGGACGGCGCTTGGATCAATCTGGGACAGTGGAAAGTGCGGAATGAAATGGTTTTAAGGTCCCTTCCCACCCAACCCATCCCATGATTCCATGAAACACAGGGAATCACTGAAAGTACCCCGTGCTCCTTTCCCTGTGGACACAGAAGAAACCCAGGAAGCTCCATCCCGCCTTGGAAGGGTCACACAATGAAACAAGATAAAGGCAGCAGCCAAGGCAAACACAGCGGGCCCACTCTCAACATTTATTCCTAGATATTTTTTTTAGAAAAAGAAAATACGGAGTAAGCACATAAATGGACAAGACTTACTTAGCTCAGTCATTTTTTTCCCTCCCATGCACCACTTTGGAAAATAAATAGTTTTAAAAAATATGGAGGTTTTTTTTCTCTTTGCAGTCCAAGGCCCGTACGTACACTCACAGCAAACCTTTAAGAGCTACATTTTTTCCTTTTTTTCCCTGCTGTAATTATGGTCTCATTAAGATTCCAATAAAAAATAGTCAAGAAAACGGTTTTCTTCTTCTTCTTTTTTTTTTTTTTTTTAATTTTTTTTTTCAGAGAAAACAGAAGTGCCCACAGTGTCTCTCTCTACATGTTATGCTTTTAAAATATTTGCATTTGAAATTCCTCACTGCAAATAATTCCAAGCCAAATGTAAATATAACACTTAGATTACTCCCAGAAGAACATTCTTTTGACCATTAATCCCTCCAATTCGGAATCAAATTTTTCCCTCTCTCTCCTCCTTTTTTTTTTCAATTTTTTTTCCCCCAGGACTGTAATTCCACTGTATTGACTGGATCCTGCCAGTCCAGGATTTGTGATTTGTGATTTGACAGGCGATGTGTGCTAGAAAAAATATCCATAATTTAGACCCTGATGGAGATCTCTCGGTCTCCTCTGCTTGATTTTTGTCACGCTCTCGCTGCTCTTCAGAACCCATGGGGACAGAGGTCCCAGAACACTGGGATGAGATTCCTGGCAGGATGGGGAGTGGATTATGGAGCTTCCAGGCAGGAGAAACAAAGTGTGACATGCTCAGCTCCAGCATGGAAGCAGAGCTCAACACGGGGCTGGAAAAGGAACATTATCACTCCTACTTCCCACCTACATTTCCCTGGGACACAGAAAAGTCAGGAGGAACCATCCCAACCCTCTAAGATCAAGCTCTTATGGAATACAGGCCCAAGGGTTCCACCCAAGAGCTTCTGCTTGAGCAAATCTTCTAAAATCAGAGCAAATCCTGCAGAAGGACAGCATGGGTTGGAGCTTCCCAGAGAATTTTAAGGAGAAAGGGCTCTAAACTAAAGAGAGTGGGGAAGAATTGTTCCCCCTGAGGGTGGGGAGGGGCTGGGATGGAAATCCCAGAGAAACTGTGGCTGTCCCTGGATCCCTGGAAGTGTCCAAGGCCAGGCTGGAGCAAGCTGGGGTAGTGGAAAGTGTCCCTGGGGAACTGGATGGGCTTTAAGGTCCCTTCCAATCCAATCCAATCCAATCCAATCCAATCCAATCCAATCCAATCCAATCCAATCCAATCCAATCCAATCCAATCCAATCCAATCCAATCCCAACCATGATTCCATGATTCTGTGGTCCCAAATTGTGCCAACGTTACTCCTCCCCACCTTTCCAAATGAGAGTGCCAGGGGAGACCCCGGACCTGGATGTGTCTCAGCAGAGCAGGACACACTGTGCCCCCGCCGTGGTGACACCGAGGGAGGGGCGGCTCTGGAACTCCGCTCTGGGCCTGTCACTGGTGGCCAGCAACGCAAGGCCTGATCCAGAAACTTCTCCGCCCTGTGTTTACCGGGGTTTGTGCATGGCCACGGCCGCGTCCAGCGGAGGATTTTGGAACATGTGAGCGGAGCAGCTCCTGAGCAGCAGCTGGGTGGCAGAGCCGGCGGCGGGCTCCCAGGGACAATGCGCGTCTATGCGCTCCCGGCTGCCCGGCCAGCCCCTCCCCTCAGGAAGATGGTTTATGAACTGTGTACAAATGTTTTCATTCAATGGCAGGAATGTTGTTTTCCTAAAATCGGGAATTAGGACTGGGGCTCATTTCAGGAATTAAGGTGTTAAGCCTCAGGAATCCAGCGGCAAAGACAGGCAGCATCCAAGGGCTAGAAATGCCAACCGGCAGGAATCTGGGCGCGGAGACTCTGCAATGTTAATTGGCGCTTTTTTTTTTTCCAAGATAGGTTTGTCCTGGTGAGTGGAAGGCGTTTTGTTCGCTCCCTGTTGAAGCAGCAATTGGAAAAGGGCCCTGAGGAGCTTCTTTCCAGTCCTTGTGTTCATTGGAAGCGCTGGGGTTGGATCATCCTGCTTTGCCCATGGATTTTTCCCTGGTGGGAATGCAGCGTGGTGGTGTTGGCACCCGGCTGCCTCCCACCTCTGCGCCTGGGGTGGAATGCAGGGAGCACAGACGGATCGTCCCAGGAATGCAGTGGGTGTTTCCTTGGGTCTCGTTTCTAGGTTTTAATTGCCTTAAAAATAATAGCAAGCGCCTGATTCGAAAATACAAAAAAAAA
>WAAG01048412.1:3070-20506 GCA_013390105.1 Tichodroma muraria | reverse complement strand
AAAAAAAAAACCCCAAAAAAAAAAAAAAAAAAAAAAAAACAAACCAAAAAAGATACAAAGCTGTGAAGTGAAGGGGAAATTAATTTGTAAGACAATGGAACAGATTGCAGCGCTCTGAGCCAAAGGCCTGGGGCAGCTTTCCCCACCTCTCCTGCCTTGGCTGATGGGGATCTCCCAATTTCCCTCCTGCCAAACCCGCAGCTCCCACCCTGCTCCTGATCCGGACCCCTCGCTGCCAGAGGGATACCTTCAGGACCTGTCATTCCAGAATGACAGCTCAGGCCCGACCCACTCACAGCTTCCTCTGCCAGGGATTTCCAAATGTCCAGATTTCCAAAAATGGGATTATAATGGCTCCATCTGTGCTGCATTTTGCATGAAACCCATACAAATAGGTAAACATCTCATACAAATAGATAAACATCTCATACAAATAGATAAACATTTTTAAAGGCATTTTTCTGCTTTGTCTGCTCTTCCCTCAGGTCTCCACTGTACCACAAACTCTTCATGGACAAAACCTCTGCTTTCTCAATAATCAGCCAAGATCTGGAGCACAATTTAAATACATTTGCAAATGCATCAAGTCTAAATCAGAGCAGAATTTCTCTGAACTCCTGCTCAGGATTTTGGGCTGATTTTAGATTTTCTTTTTTGTTTTCTTGTTTCTGCAAAGGAAACATCAGCCTCTGTCCTTGACACAGGGAAGATACAATCACAGGAGACTCCCTGAACTGGAGAGAAATCAAAGCCACTGGATTGGCCTTTATTTGGAGACAGCAATTCCTGCCTGGCATTTCAGATACAATTGCAACATTTGCCATGAAAGCTTCTTGGGAAAGATAAACTTAATTTTCCTCACCACTAAAAAATGTATTAATTTATTGTCAGCAGCAGAGATTACCCCTGTACACAGAGTCCAAAACACCCTTTCCAGATTTAACTTGCCATTCCCAAGGAAGGTTTTTCCCACCCGGCCATCCCTGGGCTTCCTGCTCCACGGACCCTTCTCCTGTGCTTTGGGGACTTTTTTCTGGGTCCTTGCAGCTGCCCTGAGATGGAATTTAAGGGTGTCATGGATAAATTTGCTCAGTGGATTTCTTTAAGAGACCTGCAAAGGGAGAGAGGACTGGTGAGAACGGAATGAAGAAAAGCAGAACCGAAGGCAGCCACCAAGAATAAATTTTGTGAGCAGCAGAATTCCCATAGTGTGAAGAACAATTTGGAAGCAGAGATGGCAGAAATTGCTCCAAACGAAGTGCAAGGCCAGCTGTGGGATAACCTTATCCAGTGTCACATCTGAGGACCTGGTGTCCCCATCCAGTGCCACCGAGCACAGCACGGAGCTTGCAGCACATTCCAGATGCCAGGAAAGATCCCAGGAAAGCTGCTGGGTGTGGTGGAAGTGCTCCAAGCCGGGCAGGTGGATGAGCCCTGTGCTGGAGCCAGGGCACCAGGCTGGTCCCTGGAGGCTTCATCAGGATCTGCTGCTGGCTGGGGGTGTCACCAGTGGAACAAGGATAAAACCCCACATCCCTGTCACCACTGTGCTGGGACAGCTCCATCCTTGGAAACCCTCCTGCATTTCTGTCCTGCCATGCAGGGAATATCGTTGCCAAAATTCTCCTTTCCAGAGGCATTTGGAAGCCGTGAAGTGCAGCAGGAGGGCAGGGGGAGGGAGCCCTGTACCCCCTGACAGCTCAGCCCTGCCCAGGCACAGGAACCCTTTGGCAGGTGGAGGATTGGGAAGTGTGGAGCCGATTTTTGATGGACGCAGAGCTGGAAAGCTGAGCAGTCTGTCAGAATTTCCACAGCCTTGGAACTTCTCTCCCCTTTCCCCTGCACCTTCAGCAGCAAGGAGAAGGCCATGACACTGTCAGGCTTCCCTGGGCAGAAAACTGGGAGAGAGATGCCTGGTTTTATCCTCCCCCCAAGTCAAGGCTGGTGGACAGGAGAAGGCTCCTTGCTGGGGGAGCAGGGACTGTAAATCCAGTCCGTTTCCAGAGTTTACTCAACAGTGCAAACAAAAATAAACGGGTGTCAGCTCGCCTGCTTAAAGAGGCCATGAAAGGTGACACTGTGTCACTAATCCCTTGTTGCCATTCATTAAATACATCCTCTGGGCTGTTAATCTTCACACCTTCCTTTGGGGGCCACCAGGCAACGAGCTGGGAGGTCTTGACCATGGCAGAGGATGGCAGGAGGTGCCGAAGGTCAGCCTGAATAAGCAAAACCAAGAACATTGGAATGGTAATAAGATCACGTGTGAAGAATGCACATTAAATATGATCAAATTGGTTGGAGAAGGAGCAGCCCAGCTAAGAGGATATTCTGGAATGTCCAGAGAAATCCGATAAATCCAGATTCTCATTGACTCCCAAATGTGAACAGCCTTGTCCCAAAAGAACACAGCCTTGGCCAAGCTGGGCATGGCAACAAAGGTGGGGAAAATACTGGAGCTAATCATGCCCATAATGAGAGCGTCTCTGCAACATAAAACATCCAAAGAAAAGGAATAAATGCGGATTGGTTTCCACAGAAAGCAGAAAGGAGGAGGGATCCCAGCCACAGAGCAGTGGCTGCCCCTGGACAAGAGTGACCACAGGAACCTCACTGTCCTTCAAGGGCAGGACAAGGCACTCCTCACCTTGCCTGAGGTTCCGTCTGGATCAGAGTGTCTCTTGCATCCTGACTTTTCCACAGATTTCTTGGCTGATCTTGCACTGGGCCAGAAGTGCAGCAGAGCCATCCCACTCCTCAGGAAAAGAAGGAAAAGCTGCCCTGGCGTGGGGTGGGGGGCGGAACCCCCCAGGCTGGGCAGTGCTGACCGTCAGGGCCCAGCCGGGGTTGGGAGAGGCGCTGGTGCGTGCTGGACGCTCAGGCGCTGCACGATGGGCTCCCACTCCCCTCCGGCCGGGCCTGCCTGCGCTCCCTGGTGCCTCCCGCGCTGCTCCATCCCTCACCAGGCTGCTCATCCAAGCAAACACGCTGGAGATGTTCCCTGCGCTCTGGGCAAAGACAACAAACAAACACAAAGCGGGATTTGGGAGCCGGGCTGTGCTGACCTGCCCGCGCCAGCGCTCAGGAATGTGACGGCTCAGGATAAACCCAAGCAGCAGCTGATCAAGCCCATCCTCCCTCCTGAGCTGCTCCAAACGGAGCTGATCCCGGCTCCCGCATGGAAAGGAGGGGAATATTTGGGACCACAAAGCTTCCCCCTCCAGCAGATAAATTTAGCAGCGTTTGCACTGAGGTTCGAAGCGCTGACACAAATCTGCAAGGCAGGGATTCAGCTCAAATTCTTTCCAGTGTTGTATCACCAAGTAATTCTCCACAGGTGCTGCTGTTGGTGGTGTTTCACGGTAAATAATCCAAGCAAGTGGATGTTTTGTTACAACAATCTCTCGCTGGCACACGGATCCACTGGTTTGTCCCTGGCTTTCTGTGCTGGTTACAGTGCCCTTGTCTGGAAATGAGGTTTCAGCACCAAATAGACAAAAAATAAGAACACCTGGCAAGGAAGAAATCATCCAGCCTGTCTCATCAGCCAAGAGCCTGGGTGTTATCCCATTTTTCCTTGGATACACCGAGGTGTCAGGGTGACTTTGCTGGGTGAGAGACAGATGAACAGCTACTGACTCCCTGCCCCTGGGTGTCCTGGGGAATTATTCTCCTCTGGAAGAGCTGCCACAGTATCCTTGAGCTGAAAGGAAATCTCTCATTTGGCTCAAAATTATGACAGCCCCCAGAAGAACCAGCCCAGAGGAAAAACACCCCATTTTTGTCACACGAAACGGGCAGGAAATAAGATATTTAGAAGAATTAGCTGGCAGAGATCAAGCTGCACAAGGGAGAGGTGGAGAGAGGCCACTGCAGCGGGTGGTGGCTCAGTGACCCTGTGGTGAGAGATGGGGAATTTTCCTGCAGAATCCAGCATCATTCCAAGGTGGCAATGACCCTTTCCTTGGAGCACGGGGCAGAGCCGGGGTCCAGACCCCAGGCACGGGAGCAGCTCTGCCACAGGGCCACGGAACTCCTAGGATTTGCACAGCAGGACGTGTTTGTACACGTGCTTTGCCACCAAAATGTTTCTGTGTTCTTTTTAACAACAAAAAAAGCCCCAAAGAAGCCCCAAACCCACAATTCTGTTGCACAGGGCCCTATTTACTGTTTATCTTTGCTGAGAACATATGGTTCCACTTTCCTGGGCTGTTGGTCTCCAGGGTTAATGACATCTGACCAGATGGCCCAAAGCAAGGAGTGATGGGACCAACGTGCAGGACAATTAATCTGGGAGAGGGGCAAAAAAGCAAAATAAAATGAGGAATCCCGAAATGCCCCCCCTTCCACCCATAAAATGTCAGATCCTTGGGCTGCCATCTAGACAGATGTTGTAACCATCTGGGAAGATGTTAAGTGGAGCCCTTCTGTTCCATTTTTCCATTGAAATGCCCCGAATGTAAATAGTAGACACAAAAACATTTATAAATGATGCTGTCTTTTTTCCCCCTGTGGAGCCCGTGGTTGTCTCCACAGCACTTCCAGCTCGGCTTTTAAAGGTTTTTCCAGTGACACGCTCCCAACGTGTCCAGTGACAAATGATGTAACGTGTTACTGGCCCAGGGGGGCTGTGCAGGGGAGCCCTGGCTTTCATTACTTCTTGCACGCGAACATTTTCTCTTTCACAAGCCCTGCAGCACCACGGCACCTCCCGCAGCCCGGGGTGCCAGGGCAGCGCCAAAGTGCCAAAAACCAAAGGGGCTGCCGCTCCCTCTGAACTCACCCTGGGCTTCCATGGAATGGGTGCCCCTGGGGGATATTCCAGGCTGGAAACCCCGAGGGAATCTGGGCACAGCCTCCAGCACCCAGCTCGTTACAGCTGCCCATGGATTTCCAGAAACCAGAAGCAAACTGGGCTCAAACACCAGCTCTGGCTCTGGGAAACGCAGCCTCCACCCTGGCAATGCTGTGTTTGGGGCTTGTTTTTCCAAGAGGAACAAGTTCCAGCGGTGTCACTGGAGGGAAATGTTTCCTTTGAGTCCCCAGCCGTAGCTCTACGCCTGTGACACCGAGGGCAGATAGAGATTTGCTGAAAGAAGAGTGCTTTTTGGAGCATTGCTTATTTGGTTTGGGGCACTAATATAAACTGTGCTGGCAAATCCTTTCTCCTGTAGGCAAAGGTTAAGTAGTCCATTGATTTAATTGGCTTAAAGTTAAGTAGGTGTCTACAAGATTAGAGCCCGAGAGCAGCCCTTCATTTCAAGCTGGCTTCCTTCTTCCTCTAACATCACAAAAATCTTTGGGGAGCTTTTTTTTCCCCCCAGCTTTGAAACTTCGACATTATCTTTCGTCAGCATCTCAGAAGTTGGCAGAAAGATGCAAAGCTGGGGTTTTACGATATTTTCATCTCCCTCTGGCTCCATTCCTCGTGCAGCTTCACAGGCAGCAGAAGACACATTTGTCCTGCAAAACAACCACATCTGAGGGAGCTCAAGGAGCAGCTCGGCTTTTTAGACTCATCTTGGTACTTTAAATGCTGAATTCAAAGTTTTCAATCTGTTTTTGTACTGTTTGCCCAGGTTTTATAGGCTGGCTACAGAGAGAATTCCAGGGAAATTGAGATATGAAATGGGCAGTGTCCCAGGCTCCTTGAGATCCTTCTCCCTGGAGGAGCTGCCACCATCCCAGGATTTCCACCTGGAAACACTGAAGGTTTGAGTAACTCTTTACTGTGAAGAGCCTCTCAGTCCTGTGACTCCACCACACACTCATCACCCACCCACCCAAATCAGTATTTTGGGAGTGGGAGCACCTCTGCGGGTGTCTGGAGCTCCAGTGCTGGAAAGTACAAAAGGTTTGTCTCAGTTTGGAAGACAGGTATCTGCCAGGGAAAACAGGAGCCCCTCTGGGAATGGAGAATGGAGAACCTCCTCCCTCCAAATTGTTACAATCCCGGAATTGAAAGGACTCTCAGGCAAAGATGTAAGGGGATGGGAATAACAGTTCTTTACTACTGCNCAGACGGTGCTGGGTCACTCCGAGCTGGGCTCCGGTGGGGCCGGGGAAATCTCCCCGCAGTGCCAGAGACCAACAGCCTCGATATTCCCTCCAAGAGAGACGTTCTCCCAGAGAGAAGTGAAGTCCTGGGATGCCGCCCTCTCCCCTCATTTTGGCCATTCCTTTGTCTTTCCTGAGTACCCATATGCACCCAGTAATTTATTCCCTAGCAATGTATGGGAGAAAATTCTGTAAGAAAGAAACCCAACCCCCAACAAGGTTGAAGCAGAAATCAGAGTCCAAAAGATGAGGGAAAATTCCTTTAAAGGGTCTTCTGTGTCATTTTTAGTTGAGTTTTGAGTTTTATTTCTATTTGAGTCTGTGCTTCATCTCTGTCAGAAACCTCCTGAATCAAAACTCTCCCAGAATTATCTCCAAATACAGGGAACCAGTAATTGGAAGACATGTGCTTCAAGTTGGAAGGAAATTTTTTTACAAAACCCCTCTCCTTTCTATTTTTTTGTAATTTCTTAATACTCCAGAAGCCTGTTGGATTATAAATGTTTGTTACAGATGTTTGCAATGCATACCTGGCTCCCTGGGGCACATTTAATATTCATATATTAGATTATGTGATTAAATCTTTATTGGAGACAACTTCTAGTGCAATTTTCCATTGCAGGATGTTTGGAAGAGAACTGAACATGAATTTAGGGCTTCAAAGATCTTTCCTTGTTATTCATTGTCCTGTTTAGGACAGAAATATTGTATGAAGAAACAGGTGGGAATCTCCTTCTTCCCTCCACAGGCAGCAAAGTGAGTTCCAAGGACACTTTAAGGGGGTGAAAACAACTCCATCCAAGATTCCCATTGAAATCAGGGCACTTTAATTCATCCACTTGTGCTTTAAACTCCTCAGAATGGGAAGAGTTTTCTTTCTGTTCCCACAAGTCCCACCAAAAGGGAATTCTGTGTTTGTCTCTCTCTTAAACATTTCAGTAAATGTAATAAATGAAAAAATAAAATGGAGAGGTCTGGAAGAAAACACAGATTAGATTTTGACAGATATTAAGAAGTTAAAGATGCAGATAAATGCAGCTTGGCTTCCGGATCTCAAATGGGTTGGGTTGGGTTTTAGTTGGTGTTGAGATCTCAAATCGGTTGGGTTGGGCTGGTTTGGGGTTGGTGTTGGGATCTCAGATGGGTTGGGTTGGGGTTGGTGTTGGGATCTCAGATGGGTTGGGTTGGGCTGGTTTGGGGTTGGTATTGGGATCTCAGATGGGTTGGGCTGGGGTTGGTGTTGGGATCTCAGATGGGTTGGGTTGGGGTTGGTGTTGGGATCTCAGATGGGTTGGGATCTCAGATGGGTTGGGTTGGAAGGCACCAAATTCCAATTCCAAAGCTCTGCCCTGGGCAGTGACACCTCCCAGGAGCTCCATGCCACCTGATGGTTGGACTTTCGGATCCCGAAGGCCTTTCCCCACCTGGAGGACCCCAGGTGCAGATGTGAGGTGCTGTGGGGTGCAGGATGTGCCCGGGGTACATTCCTCATTCCCGTTTGCAAACCCCGGGACTGGCAGTGCCTTCAGTCACGTACGGTGGGATTCCAGTGCCAAAAAGAACTCGAGCTTTAATTGAAACCTGCAGATGCCTTAATGCAGAAATTACCCATTAAACGAGATAAGAGCAGAGCAATCCCTGCTGGAATGAGAGCTGCATGTTTGTGTAAACACTCGGATCTGAGCTGGGAACATCTGCGGGTCCCGCGGCCCGGCTGTGGCATGGAGACTCCACTTTCCCCTCTCAGCTGGCACTTTGAAGGGCTCTGCTAATTGCTTATCTCCTTCTCTTATCTGATCACCTCCCCCAGCCACCCTGCCTCGCTGGGTGCCTTGTTAGAGGGCTTTTCAACTGTGAAAGGAAGCCCTGACAGAGACAGGTTCAAAAACCCAGAATAAACACCCCCGGGGGTTGTCTTTTCCCCGTTTCCTCAGCTGATTATCTGAGAACAATCAGGCTGCTCGGTGCTTTCTTTGGATCTGGCCGTGCCCTTACGGAGTTCCAGGAGAATGCAAAACGAGCGTGCATCGTGTCGGAGCAGGCAGAGGCTGCTCGGGATGGCTGGGGAGCCGTGCTCTGGATTCCCCCTCCTTCCCGGGCAAGGGGCTCAGAAATCCATCATTTCAGAACTTAACACATTTGACCACACGGATCTCCCTGAAAAAGCCATGGAAACGTGGAATGTTGGAGTGGCAAGGGACCTTAAAGCCCATCCAGTGCCATGGGCAGGGACACCTTCCACTATCCCGGGTTGCTCCAAGCTTGGACATTTTGACACTCTGGACAGCCTGGTTCCATTTTGCTCCCTGTGGGAAAAGAGAAAATTCTTGGATCGCAAAATTGTTCCTGCGTTGGGAATAATCCAGCCTAACAGTGTCCAGTAATCCCAGGTTTAACACAAACTCCAGGCCAGCTCCAGGATGGAATTTTACTTTGTCCTTTACCCATTCCCCATTTCATCTCTAACCAGAAGAGAGCAGCCATCCCACCAGACTGAGGATTTAAAGGAATAAACTTGGATTGCCTTTGGAGCAGACAAACAGAGCTGGAGCACTGAGGGAGAAATGAATTTAAATGCTTTTTGTGTTTATTTGACTTTAGCATGTCCATTTTCCCTGCACCAACCCACGGGTGCTTCCTGGAGAAGTCAGACTTCCCAAGCCATTCCTGTGACAGGCACTCGCTGCATCAGACAAAATAAATTAACAAAAATTTAATTAGTTTGTAGCATTCCTGTCAAAACTGACAACTCAAACACGAGGAAAAGATCATGTTTTTCCCTGGGGAGCATTTTTTATTTCTTTTTTTTTTGCTGTCTGTGTGAGGGGGAACATGGAGTTGCAGAGCTATTTTTGGATTTTACATGGCCTACTGCTTCCTGTGCTGTGGGAGGGTTCAGGAGTGAGGCCATAAAGGAATTCAATTTCCTTCTCTCCCTTTAGGACTGTGGATACAGACCTTCTGCTTATTTACATTCTCCCTGACAAGTTTTTCCTTGACTGAGCCGTTTTCCTATAATCCCCACTGGATCCTTGACATGGATTTCCATCACAGAAGGTCCTTTCAAAGGATTATGTCTTGGTCCTGGCCTAACTCTGTGGATATAAATACATGGATGGATATCTTAGGGTTTCTCAGGGAAGCATGGAATAACTCAGATGAATTTCCTACAGCCATTAAGAATTCCCCTCGGGGGAAAAAATCCCAAAATATCACTCAGAACCAGAATTTATTCATAACATATTCACATCTTCTTCCACTTTCAAACCCATTTCCCACCTCCCGCCGAACTCAGGTCAGTTGTTAATTGTGGTGACAATTGCTGGATGTCACAAGCAGTGAAATATCAGAGTAATGTCCCAAGCCCAGTCCTGGGGGATGTCTTGCAGGGAGGGTGTAATTCCAGAGGAGCTCCTACGTCCTGGGCTGGCACAGAGCAGGGGAAGGTGTTGTGGTTGGAGTAGCTGCGTGCTGGAATCAGCTCAGTAATGATTTCGGGCCTTGAAAGCAGCTGCTAATTACTTTAATTAAACAATTATCCAGGAGATCAAATAAATAGCAAATAATAAATCTTGCCGGTTGGGAGTATCATGCATTTCACGCAGATAAGCATCAGTGAAATATAATAGAGTTGAGTGTTATTGTTAATTTTGACTTGGGGCTTACAAATCACAGCTCCCCTGAGCTCTGCAAGATCCAGGTAAAGCAAGAAATGCAACCAAAACCTCTTTAATTCTTGTTTTCCAAAGAAAACCTTGCCTTTGGTTTTCATCTCCCCCTACTGTGGTTGGGGAAGGTCTGTCCAGGATGTCGGTGACTCCCCCTGGCTCTGCTGGATCCCTCAGCAGGAAAAGAAATAGAATTTAGTTCATTATTTGCGGGATTTCTGTGGTGCTGGGTGCCGTTGGTAGCTCACATCCTCAGGCAATCTCCTCGCTCACGTGTGCTGGGAGGAATCAGGAGAGGATTCTACACTGTGTGTGGAATGAGGGAGGGAGACAAAACACAGGAATGCTCTCCTCGAGAGCAAATTCAGGGGCTTCACACAATGATTTACCCCAAAAAGGGGGCCCCAAATCTCTGTCCCTGCCTTGAGTGCCCAATGCCATTTTTTGGGCCACTCTGGCAGCACCAACCCCCCGCCCAGCCCTGCCCAGGTGTGGAGCTTGCAAGGTCACAGAGCAGAAGTAGTGTATTAAAACTTAATTAATTCCATGCATCTTATTAAATGAATAATGATCCCTGGGCCCCGAGTGTTTCTTACAGCCCAGGATTGGATTAATTCCTGGATCTGAGCCAGCAGCTTCCCAGTCTGCCCAGTTCAGGCACAAAGGAGAGGAACCAAGGGGTGATTTGAGGCACGGCAGGAATATCCAGGGAAAAGCGATGGTGCCGGAGACCCTGGAGAAGGGAAATCCATCTTCTGCTTGGGAAGAGGTGAATAACTCCTGGAAACCCAACACATTTTACTTTCCCCCCCTCGGTTCCAAAGCCTGTTCCAAGGTGGAAGATCAGTAGTTTGCAACTGAAAGAATTCCATGTAAAATAATAAAGGGAACAGATTCCCAGGAGCAGAAATGGTACCAAAACTGAGCCACTGCCCCACTCCCCGTCCTCCACTGAGGGAACATTTATTCAGCAATTAGGTTATAATGGCAAAACTTTCAAGGCAGTGCTGGGCAGAAAGTCAAAATCTACATTTTAAGGAGATATTTTAAGTCCCCTACAATGCACAGGAGCCGGAATGATTTTTCTTTCCCTGTAACACCAGAATTTGTCTTCCTACAGAGGAGATAAATGCAGACATCCCATAAAATTCATTTAATTCAGCTTCTCTGAATTTCCCACCTGAATCCCAGAGATGGATGGTACAACGTCACTATGGGGTGTTCACTCTAAAATTTGAAAGGTTTTGAGATTAGGAATTACATTCCTTAAATTAAGAATCTCTTTCCTTAAATTAAAGACTTCAGGGGAAACAAGTAAGTATTTTAAGTAAAACCAAAAAAGCAGCAATCAGGAGCACAGTGATTGGTTTGCAAGTTTAAACCAATGTTTGAAGGATTCTCCTATTATGGAATCAGTGATTTTCCACAGAATCCCCGAATGGTTTGGGATGGGGGGGGACCTCAAAGCTCCTCCCATCCTTTGCCATGGGCAGGGACACCTTCCACCATCCCAGGTTGCTCCAAGGTGGCCTTGGACACTTCCAGGGAAGATAATGTGCAATTCAGGAAGCTGTTCAATGGTTCAATGCTGCTCATTCCATGGAATATTTCACCTGGCAGAGCATCCAAACCCCTGCATGTGCTGCTGTGCTGTGCTCAGGTCACCTCCCTCAGGGACTGTCCCGTGCCAGGAGTGTCCCTGTGCTCAGGAAGGGTCTGACTCTCATCAGCTTCGCCCTAAACCTGATTTCTGCAATTTTAATGCAAATACAGCAAGAACAAGGCCCAGCTCAGCTGCTCTGGGGCTGCTCCCTGCACTGAGGGCAGGACAGGACTTGGCCCAGGACAGAGGAATTATTCCTGGGAGATGAGCTGTGCAAAGAAATAGGAGTGTGAAGAGCTGAGAAACCTCTTTGTAACTCCTCAGCTTCCCTTCAACCCGGAATATTGACACAACCAGCTCTGCAGAGTGCTGAAATCTGGGAGTCTGGAGTGCTGGAAAGAACTGGGGGTTTAATAAAAAATAAAATAAGCTCTGAAGAGAGTGTGAAAAACCCCAGGATCTGGAGAGTAGATGGCAAACTGAGCTGCAGAGCAGGGAGATGGCTGCAGGTCCCCATCCCCTCCCCAGTCCTTGTTCATCCCTGCTGTGCAGCAAATGCAGGACTGGAGAGGGAAGGAGGGGGGTGCATTGCCATGAAAGCTTCCCCCATCCTTTTTTCTCCTCTCTCTAATGCTGCCCCTGATATATTAAGCTGCATTCCAGCCAGCTTCAAGGACATGTTTCTGAATCCCATTCAAGATGCTGACAGCCCCCGAAGGTGTGAGAGGAAACATGCCCTCAGATGGACTGCATTTATTCGTCTGCTTAGACCTTTAATCTGACATGTTTAGCAAAGCCTCTGCAGCGGCTGCCGAGAACGTTCCAGGAGAAGAAAGGAGGAGAAGCAGGATTCAGGTGTTACCTCTGGAGGTTGTTGTGGTGTTGGTGGGGCAGGCTCCAAAGCCGACAAGAAAAAAGTGGTGCCAGCCAAGGAATGGGGTTCTCTAGTGCTGCTGGGCTGGGCAGGCTGCCCTGATTTTAAAACTGGTTTTACTGGTCTTTTACTGGTCTCTACTGGACTGTTTTGTCACATGGAACCCCACGAATGCCCACAAGCTCCTTCACATCCTTTATTGCAAATGGTACCAGGTCTACTCTTGAATCCACTCCACACTTGAGGGCCACAGAGCCTAATTTCCCTTCTTGACCTAAAAGAGGATTTCAGTGGAATTACTTTGTGCAGATCATGAGCTTAGACTTGCGGCAGATAAGGCCTCCTGTCCTTGCTGTGCTCAGAAATTGCTGAAGGCCTGCCCACTTTGAGGAGAGATCTGCTGATTTCCACCAGCAGGAGAAGGGCAGTTTTCCAGTCCTGGTTTTAATTCATCAGAGATCTCCTGCGAACAGCTGCCTTTTATTTATTTGCTTCTTCTTCTTTTTTTTTTTTTTTTTTTCTTTTTCCTTTCTCTAGCTGGGACTAACTCAGTGTCTTTCTCTTTTTAGATTTTTTTTTCCTGTGGAGAGAACCTCTATTTGCTGTGTCCTGATGAAGTCCCAGTTATTCCTATTTCATTTACATCAACATCACTCAAGACTTAGTCACCAGCCTTAAATGATGTTGACTTAACATGGGCTTAAATAGAATAAAAAATGACTCATCACTGTGTGAGGGATTTCTGAGGCTGAGCAAAGGGGAGAAAGTGGAGCAGCTTAATCCTTAACTTCTTCCAATCCTTCTTTTCTCTCTCCTGCTAAAATGGGAGGGAATTCCCTGTGGTGCTGAAACTCTCATGAAACGATGGGAAAAAGGGGTCAACTTTGCAAAATACAAAATAAAAAGAAACTTTAATCACTGTGATAAGATTCTCCTTAAAAACATTCAGTTCTGCCCTGAGAGCCCTGCTGCAGCACATTCATCGTCACAGGGACCTTGAGCTGTGGCAAATTGTAAAATTGTATTTGTGATGGTGGTTACAAATTCCATGTGGCGCAGGGCTGATGGCACAGCCGTGGGGACACAAAGCACTTCAGAGGGGGCTCAGGCCTGCTGCATTTTGGAGCAGATCTTAAAAGGGAAAAGATCCCCAACTCCTGCAAAATCCTGTGCCTAAATAACTTTAAAGCCTGATCCAAGGAGATGATGGCACAGCAAAGGGGGCACGGGGCCTGGAGACCATTTGGAAGGGCCTCAGGCCTTCACTCAGGTCTGCTCTGTTTTGGAGCAGGTTTTAAAAGAAAAAAAATCCCCAACTCCTGAAAAATCTGTGGCTAAATAACTTTAAAGCCGGGTCCAAGGAGCTGATGACCCAGCAGTGGGGACACAGGGATTTGGGGCAGTTCAGAGGGGGCTCAGGCCTTCACTCAGGTCTGCTCTGTTTTGGAGCAGGGTTTAAAAGAAAAAAAAAACTCAGTTCCTGGACAATTCATGCCTAAATAACTTTAAAGCCTGGCCCAAGGAGCTGAATGGGGACACAGGGCCTGGGGACAGTTCGGAGGGGCCTCAGGNTGGGGACACAGGGATTTGGGGCAGTTCAGAGGGGGCTCAGGCCTTCACTCAGGTCTGCTCTGTTTTGGAGCAGGGTTTAAAAGAAAAAAAAACTCAGTTCCTGGACAATTCATGCCTAAATAATTTTAAAGCCTGGCCCAAGGAGCTGAATGGGGACACAGGGCCTGGGGACAGTTCGGAGGGGCCTCAGGCCTTCACTCAGGTCTGCTGCGTTTTGGAGCAGGTTTTAAAAGGGAAAAAATCCCCAGCTCCTGAAAAATCTGAGTCTAAATAACTTTAAAACCTGGTCCAAGGAGCTGAAGGCCCAGCAAGGGGGACACAGGGATTCGGGGCAGTTTGGAGGGGGCAGTTCAGAGGGGGCTCAGGCCTTCACTCAGGTCTGCTGCGTTTTGGAGCAGGTTTTAAAAGGGAAAAAATCCCCAGCTCCTGAAAAATCTGAGTCTAAATAACTTTAAAACCTGGTCCAAGGAGCTGAAGGCCCAGCAAGGGGGACACAGGGATTCGGGGCAGTTTGGAGGGGGCAGTTCAGAGGGGCCTCAGGCCTTCGCTCAGGTCTGCTGCATTTTGGATGAGATTTTAAAAGGGAAATAAAAAACCCCTAACTGCTGGGAAATCCATGCCTAAACAATTTAAAATCCAGGGAGCCCATAGCATCCCTGCCATGGTGTCACAGCTTCTCTGGGGACAGAAGGGGCTGTGGGGTGCCCGAACTGGTGGCCAGAACCGGGGCACCGCTGAACACGGAGCTCCACGCGGAGCCCGGTGGCAAATCCTTCCCAGGGGCTGGAATTTGGCAGCCAGGGCCAAATCCCCATTATCCAAGAGCAGCCACTTGAGCTCCTGACGACGGCCAGGCCTCAGATCTGCACTTTGCTCCTTTCTGTGGAGTAGAAAGGGCGGATCAGAGGACACCCCCCAAGCCTTTGAGGAGCATCCAGCTGGGGTTGGAGAGCCCGATGACTTCACCGCGCGCGGCGCTCGCCGGTCTCGGCGTCTGGAATACAGAGACAGACAGAAAAAAGCACCTTTGGAGCCTTTAAGGCTAATTAAGGAGTGCATCAAAAGAAAAAAAACATGAGAGAAAGAGAGAGAGAGAGAGAGAGAAAGATGTGTTTGGCTGACTGTGAATGAATCTTATAAAATGGAAATGGGAAACATGTGCAAACACTTTAAATATTTTTGCCCCTGCAAGATACTTGAAGACTTCCCTTGTAAAACAAATAGGGAACAAAATAAAACCAGGTTTCCTTCAGTCAGCACATAATCATTTTCATGTTAATTTTTATCTTGTTAACCCAAAAATCTATTAGAAGAAAATTATCTGCCTGAAATCTGGCTTGTGACTCATGCTAAGTGGTTCTGATATTTTGAGAAAATAAATCTTTACACTGTTTACACAAGTCTATCTGAAATTACAGTGTGTAAAAGAAATAATGGTTTCGAGTGACCATAGGTGACAAATGATCAGGCTTCTGATGTTATTCCCCTTGGCCTTGGCTGCAGGGGAGTTTTTTCCCCTTTTCTTTTAATCCCTTCTCGTTGTAACAATGGGAAAGCATGCCCAGAGCTAAATCCAAAAGTAATTGAACATTAATTCAACAGTAAAACAATCGAGCTGTGGATTCTGCCCAGGTGCTGAATGGTCAGATCCAGCCATAATTAAAATGGGCAGAAGAGTAATTTAATTACAGACCTATCCTTAATTGTGAGAAACCTCCCTGCTTTTCATGCCAAGTTGTGCTACCAAAGGGTGTGGATTTTAAAAAAGATCATTTGCACACAGAGAGCAAGACGGTTTTGAATGGAATCATGGAATCATGGAATCACAGAATCACGGAATCATGGAATTGCAGAATCTGGAAAGGACCCACAAGGATGATCCAAGTCCAGCTCCTGGCCCTCTATTCCAATGTTTCAATGTTGTCACCTTAATTCTTCATTTCCTAAACAGGCCCATTGATTGCCATTAAAAAGAGAATTAAAGTTCTTTCAGGATTTAAACATTCCCGTTTCTCCTCAGATACCACCAGTCTCCACACATTCCTTGTGTCATTCCCAAAATACAGTACAATAACAATAATAATTCAACAGCTGTGGCTAATCCTCCAAGCCAAAGACTATAATTAATTCTAACCCCTTTCTTCTGCTTGAATTTCAGCAGCATAAAATAACAGGTAGAAGGAGATGTTCAATAGTGAGAAATCTGGATAAATACACAGAAGTTCATTAATAAGAACAAGTGGTGTGTTTTGGCCGGAAAATATCTTTTTGGGGTAAAGAGAAGGAAGCAAATGAAATGAAACCTGGGCATTTTATTCCAGGATCTGAACTTTCCATTTTCTGCCTTGAGCTGCTTTATTAGCTAAAGCTCTGGGAGGACAATTATTGAGTGGTTTATATTGAAGTCATTACTTAAATCCCCTTAAATTCATAGTGGGCAGCTTGGAAACTCTGCCTTGGTACTGGCAATCCTGAGGAGGGCACAGACTGCAGGCAAAAGCTGCTTTTTAGCATTTTTTTGTTATTTTGCAAATTGATTCCACTTCAGCTCTACCGGTTATCAAAACCTTTACAGCTGACTTTTGCTTTTTGGAGGGAATAGAATCCTTCCTACCCCACTCAGCAAAGTTCATTCCCATGCCAGCTTTTCCATCCTCTGCTTTTGAGTCTGGCTAACATCACAAATAAAAAATAAATAGATAAATGCCTCTGCCTGAGGCTGAAATCCTGGGAAGGGCAGCCAGTCCCAGCATCCACCTGATGGGATTGACACAGGGATTCTCTCTTTAACCAGACTGGGAAAGCACAGGCTGGCAGGAAGAAATGTTGGGAATAAATATTTGAATGGTACCTTGGAATTCCCAGTAGGATCAGAAAAGCAGGAAGGGCTTTTGTCCGTGGGTGAGGGAGAGCTGGGATGGGACTGGAGGGGAAAAGAGGAGCTGCCCACGAGTGGATCCCAGACTTGCAGCCTGAATTCCTTCGGGAATTTTCTCCCCTCTTTAAAATCTGTGGCATGGCTGGGCACCCTGGAGCTGTTTAACAGGGATAACCCCAGGAATTCTCCCAGGTGAGACAGGGCAGAATCCGAAGGGAAAGCTGTGGAGAACTTCTTTGCTTTATCTGGTTCTTCTTTTCAGGGTCAGGATTAGAAGTATGAGAGGCAGAATTCTTGTTCAGACTTTGATGTTTATTCTTTCTCATTTCAGTTATAGTTACGGACCATGAGTGCTTTTGCATATGAAGTTAACAAGGCAAAAAATTGAGAGTAAAGTCTTCAAGGTCTTTTAAGCCTAAACTACTCAATTATGAGATGCCAACAAATTTATTTTAACTTTTAACTCAATAACCAGCCACCTATGTCCCACACTGTGGACTTTTCAAACCAATCACACCAAATCACCTGAACTTGTGAAGAAGAAGTAGGAGGAGAAGAAGAAGAAGGAGGAGGAGGAGGAGAAGAAGAAGAAGAAGAAGAAGAAGAAGAAGAAGAAGAAGAAGAAGAAGAAGAAGAAGAAGAAGAAGGAGAAGAAGAAGAAGGAGGAGGAGAAGAAGAAGAAGGAGAAGAAGAAGAAGAGGAGGAGAAGAAGAAGAAGGAGAAGAAGAAGAAGAAGGAGGAGAAGAAGAAGAAGAAGAAGAAGAAGAAGGAGGAGGAGGAGGAG